>BQNB010154320.1:0-15533 GCA_026074375.1 Tanacetum coccineum | reverse complement strand
AGATCAATGCTTCCTGCATCTTAATATAAACTTTTGATTCTAAGGTTGTGAAGGAATATGATCGCTATGAACATCTAGAACATTGTTGTGTATTGATTTTCGTAGATATACCTAGATATTAAATGGCAGATGGCAATGGCCATGATTTTTAATTTCAGATGTTTCGCATTTTATAACTATGTCATTTATGTCTAAGACTTTTGGCTCGCACCAGATTCACGTAGAGTTTTCTACATACTTTTGGATGTATACCAAATTTACCCTGACAAACATCCCGCGGCAACGCGCGGGCTTAAAACCTTGTTAGTCATAAAGACATGCGCGTAAAATTAGGTAAGGTACGGACGCAATTATTTGAGGTATCTTTACAGTTGCTCTTGCAATAGCCTTATATACTTTAATTCTTAGCTGTACACATGTATTTGAGTGATTATAATTCTTTCACTATAAAAACTAATAGTTGCAAGAGTAATCAAAGACACATGAAGCTCATACAAGAATTTAAACGATTTTCTAACCATTCAAAATTAATCTGGTTTCACGATCCTGTATAGGAACATTATTGCCGTTGAAAAGAAGCCAGTAAATACACACCCTTCACGGGAGCAACGTCTAGAACATCCATAATGATGTGGCTTTTAAAATGTTTATGAATCTATCATTTCATGATAAATCATCAAACAATAAACGTTTTGATCTCTTAAACCTATTTACACTATGTATGAATTTTAAAAGGTCCGTCACATTAAGATTTTTTTAAAATTCTTGACATCTTCATCTTTTTATAAAGCTTTTTTATAGACACGCCATTGTGAATGCCGTTAAAACATATTTTTACTAATCTTTTGGTAATTAAATTTTTAGCAAATTTCCATATTGATGCTGAAAATTTAATATGATGTGAAAAGGACATATTGCTAGTAACGAGTTCTAGTTTCCACTTGCCAGAACCATTAAATAATATGCACAAGTCAGAAGCTCACATGCAATGATTATGGGGCACCTGATTTTTTCTGTATGACGAAATTAGAGGCACGATTTTTAATGTTTGTTCATCTAACTTGCAATCAAGCATTTGACTTGATGTTGATAAGAAACTATCCATAAAATAATTTTTGAACTAGTATATTTTAGGCCATCAGGTGACTAGAGGTGGCTAAATCTTCATGGATACATAAAGCAAAAATATAATACTAAAGTTGTTTGCGCAACAAACCGTTTATTTGAAGTTTATTTTATTTAAAATGGAAATGTAAAATCTTTTATTAAGTATGAAGAACCAATTTATTGTAATATCTCATATTTAATCGAGAAATGAATTACTTTATGTAATCTTTTTGTGATAATTTTGATCTTCGATAGCTCTTTTAATTTACTAAGTTTAGATATCTAGAACGAGTATTTCCTCTACTGGAACACTTAACACTATTCTTACAAATTAAATAGAGTTAATTATATCACTTTGATTAATAGAAAGCTAATTGAGTGATTAAAGAAGACAACTTTAGAAACAAGGATACAAATATGAAAGTGAGAAAGTAGGAAAATTAAATTTCTTGAAATCTGGTTTGGTTGATCTTCTAATGGGTGGTAGAAAATTTACAAGGATGAACAAATTTGCTACTAAGTTAAGTAACATTGATTGAATTCTTGTAACCCACCATTTCACTTCTATGTGGCCGAATGCCAATCTCACAGCTCTTCCTAGAAACCTCTCTGATCATTGTCCTTTAATCTTAAAAACCCATTCTAATGATTATGGTCCAACTCCTTTCAAATTTTTTAACTCCTAGTTGTTGTGTAAAGACTTCCCTACCATCCTTTCTAATTCATGGTTTAATACTGACAACCTCACCTCATCTCAAAACGCTCTTCACCCAGCAGTGCATTTGAAACAAAAACTTCAGCTCTTGAAATCTAATATCCGTGTTTGGAGAAATAGGGTTAAGTTTGAAAATGACAACTTGTTAGTTGACTTGAAAGATAAAGTTGAATACTTCGACTTGATGGCCGAAAATAGGGGGTTAACTTCTGTTGAAGTGCATGAGAGACTTTCTGTTATGAAACAACTTGAAGACTTGGAGCATATTAAAAGGTTAGATCTTATGCAAAAGTCTAAAATAAAATGGGCGATTGAAGGGGACGAAAACACAAAATACTTTCACGGAATTGTTAATAGCAAACTTTCCCGTTCTAGAATTAACGGGTTGTACATTGACGGGCAATGGATATCAGATCCCTCATTGGTTACCTTAGAAATTTTCACCTTTCACAAGACCAAATTTCAAGATAACTCACCACCTCGTCCATTATTCACAAGTAACTTATTCAAAACCCTCTCAAGTCATGAAAGTTCTCTCCTTTATGCCCCTCTTTCCTTCAAAGAAATCAAAGAGGCGATTTGGAATTGTGGTGTTAGTAAAGCACCGGGTCTCGATGGTTTCCCAAAAAGCAAAACCCCCTTCACATTCATGATTTTTGGCCCATAAGCCTTATTGGGTGTCAATACAAAATTATTGCTAAGGTCCTTTCTAATAGGCCCCAACAAGTCGTTAACTCCATCATAAGTGAGGTTCAAATGGCTTACATCAAGGGGAGACAAATTATTGATGGCCCTCTTATGGTAAATGAAATTATCTCATGGGCTAAAAAGAAAAATGAGAGTCTATTTATCTTTAAAGTTGACTTGGAAAAGGCCTTCGACTCGCTTGACTGGAAATTTCTTGATAACACAATGAGATAAATGGGTTTTAGTACTAAATGGCGTAGTTGGATACAAGGATGTTTAAACTCGGCCTATAGTTCGGTCATTGTCAACGACTCTCCAACCAAAGAATTCAAGAGTCAAAAGGGTCTTCGACAAGGTGATCCCCTTTCTCCATTCCTTTTTTATCATTGCTATTGAAGCTTTGTATGTTACTTTCCAGGAAGCAAAGTCAAAAAACCTTTTCCATGGTATTAAAGTTGGTTCAATTGGGGTTGATGTTTCCCTTCTTTAATTTGCGGATGATGCACTCATTCTTGGTAAATGGTATGTTGATAATGCCAAGAATCTTTGCCATATTTTAAGGTGCTTCCATTTAGCTTCTGGTTTGAAAGTTAATTTTTCCAAAAGTGATTTTTTGGTGTTGGAGTTAGTGTGGCTGAAACCAATAATCTTGCTTCAATCCTTAGTTGTAAGCCGTCTAACCTCCCTTGTTTTTACCTTGGACTTCTAATTGGTGCTAATATGAACTACTCTTGCAATTGGAAACCCATCATCGATAAATTCCATAAGAGACTCACTTCTTGGAAGGCTAGAACCCTCTCTTATGGTGGTCGTCTTACTCTTTTGAAGTCGGTCCTTGGTTCACTTGGTACATATATGTTTTCTCTTTTCAAGGCTCTAAAAAAGGTAATCAATTACCTTGAAAATCTTAGGCATAATTTCTTTTAGGGGGGCTCATTGGAATTGAACAAGATGGCACGGATTAGTTGGAAAAAGATATGCTCTTCTCCTAATTGCGGTGGATTAGGTGTTGGAAGCCTTTATGCCTCAAACTTAGCAATGCTAGGTAAATGGTGGTGGCGGTTCCTTACGGACCCAAACTTGTTATGGAAATGAATTATCACCTCGATTCATGGCCCTAATGATGTTATTTGTGTAGAAGCACCTATTTGTTTAGCATCTAAACCAAGCCTATGGAAAAACATTATGAACCTCAACACCCACTTCCTTTCCGCCAACATTAACCTCTTAGCCACCTTCACTCGAAAAGTTGGAAACGGTAAATCAATTTCCTTCTTGAATGATGTTTGGACTGGTTCATAAAGCCTTAAGTCACTTTTTCCTAGAATTTTTGCTTTGGAAACTTCAGCTTACTGTTGTATAGCTGATAGATGTAATTCATTAAATGGGAAACTCTCAAGAACATGGTCCTGGAGAAGGCCAATACAGGATGGACATGAATCAGCCCAACTATCAGATTTGCTTAATATCCTCCAGAATTACGCGATATCAGATGCTCCAGACACATGGGAATACCTTCTGCACCCCTCAAAGATGTTCTCTGTTTCGTCCTTAAGAAAATGCTTTGAGGCAAACACCCTTTGTCCACATTCTAATCAGGTTAGATGGAACAAGTCATTACCAATTAAAGTTAATGTCTTCTCTTGGAGATTAAGCCTCGATCGCCTTCCGACAAGGACCAATCTTGATGCAAGAGGTATTGATGTTTACTCTTCATGCTGCCCGGTATGTGATGATGCACTCGAAACTTCCCAACACCTATTGGTCGAGTGTTGTATAGTAGTTGGATTGTAGAATATGGTCAAGACGTGGTAGGGTTGGGCGGATTACACTAAAAATCTACATAGTCTTCTTGTGTGGGGCGATTCTGCGAACATTAACAAAATAGCTAAGCCTTGTTTGGAAGTTGTTAATAAAACTTTGTGGGTGATTTGGAGGTATTGAAACCGTGTTTGCTTTAACCTTAAACCTCCGCATAAAGATACTCAAGCTGATGACATAAAAGTTTACTCACATGCTTAGATTAATCATAGGAATAGGAAAATAAAACCGTTGTGGTATGATTGGACATTTGATCCAATAAAAGCTTGTACAAATATGATGTATTAGTTTCTCTAGCTCATTTCTAGCTTTTTAATAAATTTCTACCATTAAAAAAAGGAAAATTAAATGTCTAGACGAAAGCTTCTTACCCTAATTCCCTATTTTTCTCTCCCATAGTGGTGATTTTGGAGAAAGGTTCTTACCCTAACCATTTCTCAATCTTAATCGCCGCTTGTGTTTTAATTGTTATCATCCTTGTTATTAATCAATCACTGCACGATTCTATTCCCTAAAACCATTGCATATTGATTTTCTTCAGGTTTTAATATGATTTTAAGCTGACTAAGTCAAATGATACAATCTTAGGGTTTCTTTGTGCCTTTGATTCATTAAAATCTATTAGATTTTTGTTTACCTTGGTTATGACGATTGCATAAAACCCTAATTTAGGGTTTTTACTTTTCTTGCTCGCTGGAGTTGGTTTTGATTGTGACTCGATTGTTGGTTCTCTTCTTCTATTGTTGTTTCGTTTGTTTTGGTACTAGTTCTCTCCCTTGTCATTTAACTACAAGATACAAGGGTGTTTGTAGAGGTTCATATGCAGATGATTATGGAATGTGGGTTTTTGAGTTCAGGTGGGACAGGTGTCAAACAAAAAAAGGGTGGGAATAACAATGTTGATTCTGATAATGTAATCGAGAGTGGTAATGTGGCTAATTCGAGTACTTGCTTTAATGCAACACAAGCTGATCAATATGCTCTTATCATGCAACCTGATCTACATACTGTGTCGAATACATTGGGAATTAATCTTCGGAATTCTAATGAAGAAGAGGCTGATATAGGTAAGCACATGACTAAGGTTTCGCCTCAAACAGGTAACGTATCGATTGTTAATACCTCGGGGCTTATTTCGTATCTTAAGTTAGATACGGCGAACATTGGCGGTATAACAACCTGCAATTTTTCATCAATGTAAATATCCATCTATTAAATTAGATGCACTGTAATATCTATCTATTAAATTAGATGCACTTTACATACCACCTTCTTACAGGGAAATTTTTGTTTTATCTCATTATGCAACGTAACTTGCATCTCTAAAGTAAACAAGCTTATGCAACCTCCACCAATGCCATACATATCTATGTTTATATCATGTAAACATCCTAATATGTCAAGTCTATATCCTAATATCATTTTTACCAAGTACATTATCCATTTAACGTACTTTTCAAAATGTTATTTCAAAACAAGCATTAAACGTTAACATTTACATCAAAACCCTAATTATATGTAATGTATACATATAAAATGAATGTGCAAGCCTTCAAACATGTGTACAAGTGTACAATGCACCACATTTGAATATCTTTTCCCTCTCCTAAATCAAGTTTACAACTTTCTAAAAGCTCTCAATGTACAAGTCAATAATGCAAGAAAGTCAAACTAAGTCATGGTTACCTCCCTAAATACACGTAGTTTCTTACCACCACTTTAGTACAAGGTACAAACACTTAATGCATGACTTCTAAACCCTAAACCTAATCCCTAAATCATTCTAAAACCTAATGTAAAACCCTAAAGCCTAAATGAAACCCTAAAACCCTAATTTCACTTTAAACCTAAAACTAAACCTAAACCTTAAAACTAAGCCTAAAAACCTTAATCCTAAACCCGAAACCTTAATCCTAACACTAATCCTAAACCCTAAAATATCTTAAGCCCTAACCCTAACACGAATTAAAACCCTAAAACACTAACCCAAAATCAAACCAACCCGTCACCCTTTTTTCTTTCATTTTGACCCATTTTTAACCTAACCTAGCACCCTAACATCTCAAGCAACAAGCACCCTCTAGGACATCACCACCACAGCACCAAGCCAGCCTACCAAGCCACGCCATCACAGTCCTGGCCACCAAGTGCCTTGGCACCTACCTTTGTCACCTCATTCTTAGTCGTGGCCTCCACCACCTTACACCATTCATATCTAGTTTTCTAGCTTATAAGAATCATCATATAGCCTCCCTTAGTCACCTAAGATAGCTAGGACACTAATCAAACATTAAAAACTTGGGCACCATGGGATTTGAACACTATAAATAGTCAAAACAAGCAACCTTTTCATTTCATCCTTCAAACTCAAACACACATACTCAAATGGAGTTCTAGCCATTCTCTAGCAGTATTAGAAGATCAAGTGAAGTCCCTAAGCTCAGAATAGAAGCTAAGAATCAAGAGTAAAGAACCCTTGAAGTCGTTACTAGGCGTACGAACCCAAAAACCCTGTTTTGACCCGTTTTAGCTCAAGTAAGCTCAAAATCTTGTCCAATAAGCTTATAATCTGTATTAGAATGTTCATAATACTCTTAAGATCATATATGAACTCTTGTTAAAGCCTTGAATCCTCAAACCCATGCGTTTTTTATTAAAACCCTAAAAATGACCCATTTTGATTTTCTAGCTAACGAATCCTTTTTCTAAACTTTGTTTACGTTAAAATATCTTATTTTAGCTTATTCTAATAAGCTATAACTTGCAAATATCATTTGGAACCCTAAAATAAGTGTGCATGGCTTTTTGGACTTGATTTATAAATTATTTTCATGCAAGGGGTATATATCATAAATTTCTGAAATTTATAACTAGAGGGGCTGAAAATGTCATTATTCTAAAGTTATAACTATAAGGACCTATCTTGCCAAGTTCTAAAGTTAAAGGTTTAAATTATATATACTTTATATATAAAGGACTAAACTTGTAAAAGTTTATAAACCAAGGGTATATATTGCCATTTTTGCAAACTTGAAAATATAAAATATAATATTTTTATATAAATTATAAAAATATATATTAATATTATAAAACTTGATTTTATTAAAACCCGACACATTAATTGTTATTAATCATCAATCGGTGCATTATAAAACAATTACGTTATATATTTAACGTAATTTATCATCGACTAACTTTTGAAGAAACTTAAAATTATTGATAACTTGCAATATCATTTTGAACCCTAAAATAATGCAAGGCTTTTTGGACTTGATTTATAAATTATGTTTTCATGCAACAAGGGGTATATATCATAATTTCTGAAATTTATACTAGAGGGGCTGAAAATGTCATTATTCTAAAGTTAATAACTAGAAAGGACCTATCTTGGCCAAGTTCTAAAGTTAAAGGTTAAATTATATATACTTTTATATATATAATAGGACTAAACTGTTGAAAAGTTATAAACCAATGGGTATATATTGCCATTTTTGCAAACATTGAAAATAAAAAAATAATATTTTAAATAAATTATAAAAATAATATATTAATAATATAAACACAAGATTTTATATTATAAACCCTACACATTAATTTTTTATTAATCAACTATTCGATGCATTATTAAAACAATTACATTATATATTTAACGTAAATTCTCATCGACTAACCTTTTGAAGAAACTTAAAAAATCATATCGTATAACGTTACTAGGGACTTCAATGAAGGAGTTTCATTTGGTATAAACGTTTTGACTGAAGAGTTGCTGATATTACGATTTTAAAGTGTCCGTCTCCTCAATTAAAAAAAAACCGGTGTATTTACAACAATGACCTCTGAATTATGATGACCCGAACAGTGATACAATATTTTCATAAATTAATAAATCAAAGTAATACGTTAAACTTTATAAAGTTTTGAAACATAAACCATCACACTAAGACTTGACATATTACCCCAGGTTGCGTGACGAAGCCGTTACTTTCTGGTATGTGTTATTTTACACATACCTTTTACCATGAAAAACAACCCCAAATTACCAAAAACATAATGAAAAATGCATATATATGTTTGTTTTTTTGTTTGTGTATATGCAGGTAAAGGATATATGAAAAAGGACAAAACAGAAGCAAAAACTGACAAAATCAGGCACAAGAATGAAAAGAGCAAAGAGCGTGAAAGCCACGGCCTAGGATGTGTAATTTTTAAGTAGAAGCCCAAGACAAGCCTAAAAGCCCAAAATCCATGATCCCGTTAACCATTTTAACCAAAAAAAATCCCTAAACCGTAACACCATTAGTCTTTAGGGACTAACGGTGTCAATCTCTACTATTGCAAATTCAGTCCCTAACCATAATAATTAACACTTAACAAGTGTTAAGTGTTAAATATAACATCTTAACCATCACTCGATCCAAATCTAATTTAAAAAAAAAACCCAGCCCAAGTCAGCATCCCTTTTAACCCCGGTCAAACCCAAAAGTTAAACAAATCTAAAATATACCAAACCCGCCACAACTACTATTCATCCTTCACCCACAATTTACCTCGCCATTTTCACTGCATCAAATTAAGGGTGCGGGTTAATTCCATTTCACCCTACACCTCACTCCTTCTAGAAGAACATGCTTAACGCATGATCCTGACACAAAGAGGCCACGCTGGCGATCCCGTGCATTCGCATTGGTAGAATTAACGTGTCAGTCAATCAAGGGCTTAGATCAATTGGTTAGGAGACGGTTTGTTATGGATGGCTAGGATTAAAAAGCTCAAGATGCTCCTAAGAGCCTAAAATCTTCTCACAGCAGCTATAAATAGCTCAAGGATCACACAGCTTAAATTAATTAAGATCTAGGAGTAGGAGTAGTATAGGTAGATTAGCTTATCTTCAGCTTATTATACTGTCTTTCAATTAAAGTGTATTTCCATTTTATAAGCATTGTAACTCATTCTGATTAATAAAATTTAATTTTCATTTCAAATCTTGTTAATTACCTTTCAATTCACTCTTATGGTTTAAATTTGTTTCCAAGTCATTAATTAAGCTGCTAATAAGCCAGTGTCAGTCTCACATACTCATATAATGTTCACATAAGCTTGTTTAAGCTGTTCGATCATTTGGTTATTTGAATAATTCCTTTCTTATAAGGAAATGGAATTTAAGCTTTTGGAAGATAAGCTAGCTTTGGAAGAGCTTATGGATTTTTAGATTGCTTATTCAATAAGCTGGGTAGGTTAGAGCTTGTTAGGTTTATGATTGTTCCCTGTTTAGAGCAAGGGAATAAGGTACACACTCTTTTTCTTTTGAATTTCTTTTTGCTAATTTTCTTATGTGCTTGTTGCTTGTTAATCATTCTTATTTGTGCTTATTTGTTATAAGTAGCTTAATATTAATCTATTATTACTAATTAGTGTCTGGTATTGATTATTGTTCTAATGTTTAAGGTTAAAAATGGTAAAACTAATTTTAAAGGGGTGTTTGGATCAAACTATACTAACATGAGTTAGTACTGTTGGATCACTTGTGTCATTTGAACCAGCTTTAACAAGTTTAATCTTAGGGTTTTAATCTGTTTCCTGTAGTTGTTGTAGCTTAAAAATCAAATTTATGATTCTAATAACCATAGTGTGAATCTGACAAAGTCTTGTTTAGTAACTGAGCTCATTTAGATCAGATCTTTAATTGAGGCTTTTGGAATTGTTTTTAACTGTTTTCTAGTCTACAAATGCAGTAGAAAGAAATAAGTTTAAGTAAGCTTGTCTTGTGCAATTTTGAGTCAAAACTATTAAGGTTTTTATTTTGTCTGTTAGGTTTAAGAAAAAGACTCGGTCACCCCGTGTATTTTTATGTTTAGCGTGGCTCGTAGTTTTGTTAGTAATCGTATGATTTATGGTGTTGGGCCGGGTCTTTACCCACTGTAAGCCCACACCATAGCCTGTTTTATGGGCATTTTGTAAGAACTATTTAAACCCTCTCCACACATGGAAAGGGTGTTGGAAGAAATCATTTGACACACACATCAAAGTGTGTTTTTACTTATTCTCTCTATCCATCTCTCTCTCTCTCTAACTTTCTCTCTCTAAACATGAACACCATATGGTTTGATTCACCTAGACCACCGGATATGAGATTCTTTATATCTAACAATTGGCATCAGAGCCTTGGTTACATTCTTGGGTCGATTGTTTCTATGGTCCGCTGGTTACGTTTCTGTCTCACATTTGTCATTTGTTGTCATAAGTTATGGTCAGATTGTTGTGTGTTTCCTGTTTCAAATCAGTCAATGATTATCTCTCATATGATATTTTTGTCTTACAATTCAAAAGCAGTACTGTTATTTATAATCCAAAAGTCCTGGTCAATAATTTTTTATGGTCAAATTTGTTAAATGATGATTAAGCAGATCTGGTCTACTCATGTTAACAGCTTTTTGGAGCTTATTACAGTTTATTTTCGGTTTATTTCTGGCTTACTTAGAAGCCTAGTTGGGTTGTAACTAATTCCGGGTTGATGGGTTTGTGTTCTTGGTAGAGGTTTGAACAAGAAAAAACTTAGATCCGGATTTTATGCGTAAAAAGACAAGTTTTTTTGTAGCAAGATATCTGGGTTTCTTTATGGGTTTCTTAGTTGCGTTTTGATGAAAGAAAAAAAAAACCAGATCTGGTTTTTAAGAAAAAGTACAAAAAGGACAAATCAAGCAGGTTGCGTTTTGGTTCACATGGCTGCGTTTTGCTTATGCTGCGTTTTGCCTCAAGACTACGTTTTGGTCTTGCGATTTGGTGTACAGGTTCTATAAAGACAATTAAATAAATGCCAAATTCAAACAAAACGCTGCCCAAATGATAACTTCATTGCGTTTTGTCCAAGACCTTGGTTGCGTTTTGCTGGTTTTTATTTTGCTTGGTTGCGTTTTGCCCCCAAGACCCAAACCCAGTCAACTCGTTATTTACCGAGTTGACCCGGTCAACACAACTGAGTCAAGTGACGAGTCAAGGTCAAAAATGAAAAGAAGAAATGTAGAAGACAGACTCAAACATACCAACAACAATAAACATCATCAAATATAACCAACCTCACAACATTAAACATCAACACAAACTCGAATTAAATCACAACCTATATCAACATACACAACATCGAATAACATCATCAGCCATAACCCCTCGTCACAACTACAACTAATCCACTACCTATTCCTTTAATTTCCCATTGTTACAATAACTAATCCTACCCCATCTCCATCGACTCGAAAAACAATATAAGAAAATGATCTCAGATTCTTCATTCTTTCGTGTTGTTCAATAACATATATGACCTTACAAAGATCAATCACGAAAACGAAAAGATCATCATCGATCTATAAAGAATACAAAATCATACAACCTACCCGTGACCTCATTTAGAGATCTTGAAGCCATTCTTGTCATGAGATAACAAAGAGTTGTGTTGTCATTCGATTTGAAGCAAATATTTAAAAGGGTTTCGTTCGTTTGTTTCCTCTCACGTCTATAATTATGATTGATGGTTTAATAACCACAAAAGGATGAAACGGTTTTTGATAGGATGATACTGAGATTTGTTTTTGTGACATATCGATGGTTTTTATGACTGCAAAGATGGTGTTATAAGGTTGAATGTGTTGTGTCGGTATTAAGATTAGATCTGATAGACTTAGTTGTTGTTGACTGCATTGGGAGAGAAAAGGTGGGTTTGGTTTGAGTATTTTAAGGTGCCTTTATATAATTCCTAAGACTTAGGGTTATGAGAGTTTAACATATGGATTTAGGCTTACCTGTTTCATACAACAGATGATGGGCAAAATATTTTTGTTATTTGGACCCGGGTTATTATTGTGATAGACTTGGGTATTAAAAAATATTGGGTCGAGTAAAAGTGTAATGTTTTTAGGCCATAAGCAATAATCGATGAACTGATTTATTTTCATGGGATACAAATTTCGTTCATTGGTTGTGACTGTGAATTTTGATGTGAATTAACCAATTGATCAAACTGATTTGGTTTATAACGATAACTTTTGGGCTGACTTATTAGGATGATTCTATTGGTTAAATGGCTATGTTTGGACTTTACAATGACAAAGTGACAACTTTGACGTGACAAGACCGGGACGATCGTTATAATGAATCAGTGGAAATAAATTTAAATGGCTAGATGTGGTATTAATTTTTCTAAGTGACTACAGAGTTGATTGGGTATCCTTTATTTGAGAGTCAAGTTAACTTTCACGAAGACGAGTTCTTATTTTATCTTGAAGTCGGGGTTGGTTGGATGCATGATTTCAATGATAACTTGCTCGGGCTTAAGATTTAAGTTGAAGACTTGGTTTATCTAGTTTCCAGAAGTCGGGGTAGATGGTTGATGACATGGTTAACTATCACTTAAAGGAGTTACGTTGTAGTACTCAGTGTCACACGCTAAAGACGACGTGGATAAAACCAAGAGGTGATGAATGTCTCATACTTTGGGGGAGTATTGAGTACTTAAAGATTTGCTTGGAGCACAAATTCTCTACACCGTTCATCTATCATTAGTGCAAGCTTAAGTCACAAGAATGGGGAATTCTTCTTCAATTTCAAATTTGGTATATCGGGTTTACTCCATCAGTGGTCACTTCAAATAGCCTACAAAGGGGTCAGTAAAGATAGTCAAAAAGAGTTTATAAGTAGAGATTTGATCAGCAGTTGATTCTCACAGGATACATTTGAGCTAATTTCGTTCTTCTTACAAGATTTCAAGTATATGTGCGTATAATGTGTTGCTGGTTCTGAGGTATCAAAACCAGCAAGGGGGAAGGAGACATACATTTGAATGCACAACGAGTATACGTGACGAGCTTCATAACTTTTCCTTATTTAAGGTCATTTCGGGAAGACAAAGGTCATAACCGCAGAGAAAATCAGTGTTGTATCTCATGGCTTTTGGTGTATTATTCCAACTATGTGGGGGAAGTGATGTAAGAAACAGTTTTTGATGATAAAAAGAGGTACACAATTGTATGATAAGTCCTCCAGTTAGTCAGTATCCTACACGAAGAAATGTGTTAATCCGGGACGTACTTGATTTTTATGGTACTGTTTTGGTGTTGTCATTTCGAGTACATCTGGTACCTAGTTGTTTTTATGGTACTGTCTTGGTGTTATCATCTCGACTACATACGAGATAAATTGCTTACACTCGGGGCTTAGTTGACTTTGGTGTAGTAATTCATATCTGCACTTTCCTGGAGGGAGAAATGTATACATCAAGGACGCACAACGAGTTCACTTGATCGGGCTTTATAGAATATGCCGGAGGTTAGTCCGCAGAGATGATTAGTGCTTCAACTTGTTACTTTGGTGTTACATTTTTGACTTCATTAATGGGATAGAGTGTGTACTTTGGGTTTTTGGGCTTCATATAATGAGACTGATTGCATCTCTTCAACTACATGGGGGAAGTGATCTCTTGACACTTTTTGTATGCATTACTTCAGCTTCCAGCGGGAAGAAAAGTGAGATGAACTATTCAAGCGTAAGAAGATACGTTGCTGATCTATTTGATGATCCCCCGAATGGATAATCACTATGCTTATTCTTAAAAGGAGCAGCAATATTTGATGTGGTTTGCTACTTATTCGGCTGTGTACTTAATCATTCTAAGCTTGTAAGAAAGCCGTGAATCTGCTCAAGAGAGGATTGCTCATTTGGAGGGGAGCTATGAAAGCTTCTAAATAAAGATTATGTGGCATGGATTATGGGGAAGCTAATTCAGAAGCTTCTCCTTAACCAGAGTGTATGGGTTACTTAGTTCGTGCCTATTATAGTATTTCTCCTACAAGGTACTATAAAGATGATTCATAGTGGAGTGCAGACGTGAAGTCAAATGAAAAGCAGATTCTAGAAAGCTTCGACATGACCAAAAGTGCTGGAAAATGAAGTTTTTCAAGGCATGCAGCTAATTTAGAAACTTCGAGGTGACCAGAAGTGTATGAAGAAAGTTGTGCCTTCAAGTAGATCAAAGGCCACTGAAGACATCATCAGCATTGGAAGCTTCATGGAAGTTTTTGTTCTTAATCATTATGTACTTGTTAGAAAAATTATTGGGGAAGCTATCGAAGCTTCAAGATGAGGATGCTCAAAACAAGTCGAATATGCAGGTGCCTCAAAAGCTTGGGTGGTGGAAGTTTAAGAGATGTTGACTACAAACTTCTACAACGAACTGAATGACATCTTTATTTCGGTATTCAGGTCCACATTCTTAAAATTGAATAAGATTTTCCATTTTCATAAAATCAAAATACAAAAATATAAAACCAAGAAAATCAAATACAAAAATATAAAATCAGAAAATTCCAAAATATATTTTTCATGACATGTCTTCTGCTTATCAATAACATTTACGGGTCTAGAAATGTCATTCAATAATGGCACGGGTCTTTAAATGAAGTTCAAGTAGAAGTTCAAACAGTTTTTTATAAAACATGTCTAAATGGCTTGCTATTTCTTCTGATATGCAATCCGGTTTTCAAAATGAGGAAAGTACTGTCGCCAAAAAGACGGTTGTTCCTAACAACGGGTGATTAAGTTCTCCCGGGCATGGATTACTTTACATTCATGCAACCTTGATCTAATGTACGCTTCAGTGCATTATTTCTTGATCCAAAAGAGAAGTCTTCTTTTTATCCAAATGATTTTCTGTCTATGATTCTTTAGAAAATTATTTGTGTTTCAAAAGTTGGAAAAGTTGTGTTTGAAAATTAATCGGACCTGAAGTTTTCAAAATTTGACACTCAATCAACGATTATAGCTTTTTAGATAGAAAACGGGTCATTGATTGAGGGGGAGAGTAGTTTTGTCAAATTTATGACATCTAACGGGCATTTTTGAGTCATCATATAAATAATTGAGAAAAGTTTTGTATCTAACGGGGTTACATATTGAGGGGGAGCATGAACATGTTCCATTGGCTTGTATAAATCAGACACATTTTCTCCCAAAATTTCCTAACTTAAATCCATTGAGATCTAAAAATCTCAACGGGTTTGAAATTTTTGATCGGGGGAGAGAATGTGATTTTAGTATGAAAATCTAAAAGAAATGTGATCTTTTGGACTCATTAATAAATCTCGTTAGGACACTATTCCAATATACTTATCTTTCACACACTGTGAAAACAAGGATTATCTTAAGAGTCCTACGCATT
>BQNB010154318.1:0-15533 GCA_026074375.1 Tanacetum coccineum | reverse complement strand
TTTTCGGTCTCATGTTTAATAGTTTTTTTTACTGAGCTTATGTGTTGGGCCGCATGTTTGTGTTATATATTTGGGCTTATGGTATTTAGTAGCATACAATGACACCGTTTAATGCAATCTAGAGTTGTACGTTTGTGACTCTGTCGATTATTTTAAAGTTATTAGATATCGAATATGTTTCCGCGGGCATTTTTTTATTTGAATAAATTGGTACTTTTGTAATTTTTTTCTCTCTATTTTGTTCAAACAATTTAAAAAAAAAACCATTGGGCCTGCCCAAAGTGGGAGCCCAATAAAATGGGCCAAAGTGGGGGCACTGTAGCAAAGGTGGAAAAAACGACACCATTTTTTTCCACCTAAAGTTATTAGATATCGAAAATGTTTCTGCGGGCATTTTTTTATCTGAATAAATCGGTACTTTTGTAATTTTTTTCTCTCTATTTTGTGGCAACAATTTAAAAAAAAAAGAAAAAAAAAATTTCCACCTAAAGTTATTAGATATTGAAAATGTTTCCGCGGAAATTTTTTTATCTGAATAAATCGGTACTTTTGTAAAAAAAATTCTCCCCATTTTGTGGCAACAATTAAAAAAAAACCCCATTGGGCCGGCCCAAAATGAGAGCCCAATAAAATAGGCCAAAGTGGGGCACTGTAGCAAAGGTGGAAAAAACGACACGGTTTTTTTCCACATATACTGTATGTATATAATGCGTAGGGCCCTCATCTATCCCACTCAAATCCATCCCACTTGAGTGTAGTAGACTAGTTTCTTTTTTCTTAAATAAAAACAGTACTTGTTGGCTTTTCATATTTTTGACGAGATGTTGAGTTATTTGTTGTATTAAACATGTTGTAGCATTAGTGGAGCTGCTCAATTTTTAGTATGCGTTATCTTAAATTTAGGTATTACGTAGTATTAATTTTTATTGAGTATACAAAGAAAAAAATAACCCATCCATACTAGTTGTAGTTACTTTTCTACGGAACGCATAGGTCTTTGTTTCATTATTGACTCCAGTTGTAATTAAACTTCTATTTTGTATCTTTAACTTTTAAAACAAGATAATTGAATTGTTTGCTTCTTTACATCTACCTAAAAAAATTACTTTTTTAAAGCAGGTCAATTTTATGTATGAGTTTTTTTAACTTGTGCTCTAAGGGTACAAGATAAGAAAGTAAAAAAAAATACTCATTGACTCACAAAAAGATATAAAAAATATATTCAGGGACCCATGAAATTCATGAGAACATTAATATTTTTTTTGTATCTTTTTGTAGGTCCATGTCTTCTTATTTTGTGCCCCTAAGGCACAAGTTCGAAAAATCCTTCATATATACCGAACTTAAACACGATAATGTCATATTTATCCAAAACATGTGTTCATATGACATTTTCATGTTTATATTGAGTATATATTAAATTATCACTTGCGCAAACTATAATATTACTTAGCCTTTTTGCATAATTGTAATATGGAGTTTATCTTTTGATATTGTAAAATTTTGTTTATGAAATAAAATAGGTGTCTAGGGAAAGCCACATAACTTTATTAGGTTCCAACCACGTAAGAGATAGCTTGTTTTTTTTTGTTTATAAAGGTCATCATTGGAATGACTGCCCAGGGCATCAAAAAACTCAGGACCGGCCCTGTTTGCAAACATGGTTTGCAGATGAAGAGGTAAAACCTCTGAAAAAACAAACGAAACCTTAAAATGACGTTATTTTGTAGTTATATTTTCAAACTTATAAACCATAACTTAGTTGTAATTGAACAGGCATGACAAATCCTGGAAACGTAGCACAACCGATGGTGATCAACTCTCCATCTTATGATCCTACGCCTACAGGACCAAAAAGACCATTTCCAAGACCTCAACCATTCTCAACTAGACCGCTTCCGTCAGCTTCAGATGCAGTAAAAGCAGCTGCAGTTGCTGCCGGTGCTCGCATCGCTACCGAAACAGACGCTGCAGAAATACGAAAGCAACAACTCAAAGTTAATGCTATACATATTAGAGCGGAGGGAGTGGTGGTGCCAAACGTTGGCGCCAAGCCTTGGCTCGAGAAAAGCCCACGGCGCACCACTCCGTGGCTCACGCCAAGGGTTCTCGCGAGTATCCGTTTTTTACCGTTGAGGGGAGCGGATTTTCAAAAAAAATACTCCCAAAACCCTAATTTTACCCTTTTAAAAATCCTATAAATACCCCATTTTTATTTCATACTTCACACACACTTTCAATACATTTTATAACACACATTTCTCTATTTCTCCATTTTTTTCACTAAAAAAAATGAATCTCAATCCCAACCCCAACCAACCAAATTGGATTTCCGGTATGCTTAACGACCCAACCAACCAAATTCCGGGGTCGTCTTCGAATCCGGGCTCCTCCACTCAACCGTCATTCAACCAAATGTCTTACTATCCCAATTACCAACCCCAATTTGCTACCCAAGAAGAATTGTTGATGTTTCAACAATTTAAAATGCAACAAATGCACCAACAACAACCACAACAATTACCAAACCAATTCACCACTTCCCAACCACATTCCGAGCAACAATCGCACCACCTTGAAGTCGAAGATACCGAAGATGAAGAGGAGCCGCTTCCGACCCCGACGTCGAAGCCTAGCCGCGGCGGCCGTATGAAGTCGATGTCAAAAAAAACAAAGAAAAAGAACCGCAAGTTGAGAAACAAAAAAGAGTTCGTAATGCGTGGACTCAAGATGAGGAGTTGCTTTTGGCGAAATGTTTTTTCAAGTTTCCGAGGATCCAAAAACCGGGTGTGATCAAAAGCAAGATACTTTTTGGTACAAAATCCAAAATGTGTACAATAAGGAAGCGAAGAAAAAAGGCTTCATGGAGCGTACCAAGAACATGTTGACGGGTAAGTGGACTCCAATGAATACCGCGGTTCTCAAGTTTAATCAATTGGTGCAAGAAACCGCGGTTCATAGTGGGAAGAATGATGATGATCATATGTCGAGAGTGTACATGTTGTATGATGCAACCGTGGGGGGTGAATTTAAGCACCGGAGTGCTTGGCTTTTTTTGAAAGGCAAGCACAAGTAGACAAACCCCGATTCGACTTTGCAAAGAAGAAGTCATCTTTTGGGCACCGACGAGGAACCGGAGCATTTTGGAGATGATGAGTTGCCTCGACCACCCGGTTTGCAACGACTTGCTAAAAGTCAACGTACAGGTTCTAACTCGACCGCTAGCTCCAGTTCAAACCCGGCCGCGTATCAAGAATTCATGGCGGAACAATACGAGTTAGACCGCAAAGCCAAAATGACCGTGCTCGAGAGAGAGAGTGAAGACCGAAGGCGGTTGATCCAATCTCAAAGGATTGCGGAGGACACGCGTGTGCTACAAATCGACACACGCGGGATGGATCCGGTCGACGCCGCTATCATCAACGCCCAAAAGGCAAAAATCCGAGCGGCATATCCACCACCTCCAAACTAGTCGGCGCCGCCAAATTTATGCATTTTAATTTTATGTCTTTTAGTTTTATGTATTTTTTTAATGTATTGTTTTTTTAATGTAATGTTTTTAATTTCAATGAATTTTATTTTTAGTTATATAAATAAGTGTATTTTAAATAAATATGAAAAAAAAAATTAAAAAAATGCTATGGCAACCAATGCCACTGAATTCTGGTGCCATAGCATTTCTGGTGCCAAACTCTCTTTTGATGACGTGGCACCACTTTTTGAGTTTGGCACCAAGAGTTTGACACCACCACTCCCAGTACTCTTAGAACAACTAGGCCACCACCTCCACATGGGACCCACAGCGGTTATTCTAGCATCTCACCAAACGGACGACGGCCTATCCTAGGCCCAGCCCATGCTAATGCAAAGGTCGGGCTGGTGCTTAACCCAGTTAAAGAAGATCAAGTAGCGGTTTCGGGTGATCCAAAAAGGGATGTTGTAGCTCAAGACAATCAAGTTTCTGGATTGGGTCAGATTGATCCACCAAAAACAAAAGTTGAATCAAAGTGAGGTCTAGCTTTGACACGATTCTTTGTTTTTTGTTTTTTGGTTTTGTTAGGAATTGTTTCCCACAAATATTGGGATTTCTTTTCCTGTCGATATTTTTCTTTATACATTTTTAGAATTTTGTTTAGCATCCGGTTTTATTGGTCAGATTAGATTTTGAAAAGTGGTTTGATTCATATCCTTGAATATAATTGTCACGGTATATGGTTTTGTTGGCAGTGTGTATATGTTTTCGGGTCTGTGGGTATTTATCGTTTTTTCTCTGAGATTGCAGGAAATGGATTATGGGTTTACTTATCGAAATGGGTTGGATCAGGTTGTCCCAAAGATAAGAAGAAAATCTTTTTCAAATGTGCAGGTAAAAACACAAGTATAACTGTATAAGCAATATAAACTGAGAATAACCAACGGGCATTTGGTCCAATGGTATGGAGGTTTTACCCTCCTAGGCAAGGTCTCATGTTCGAGTTTGTCAAGGGCGATAGGGGTTTCCTCCCGCGTGTGTAAAGGGAAGGGTGCCATTGCCTTCTGGGCTGGACCAACCTGGTTGTGTGGGCTCGCTACGCCTTCTGGGCTAGAGGCCATGTAGCCACAAATTGCCGTTCCAAAAAAAATATAAACTGAGAATATACATCAATATGTATCAAGCATACCTTATATACATCGTCTCTACATATTTATACGCAGCAAACTAAGAAGACATTTATACAGTTTCAGATAGCATATTTACTCTTACATTCTAAGTATCGTATCTATTAGACATTTCCCAGTGTATTCTTTTGCAGACGAGCATCATGTTCACGCCCATAGCAACGGACTAACACTGCAAAACTATCATCAACATCATGACTTTGAAAGCCCGCACCATGAGGTTCTAACCACCCTGTAGACCAATCAAAGACGTCAAGTTCAAACTGACCACAATCGAATGGAACCAACACAACATCACCTTCCATGTCAACTTCACGTTCAATTTTACGTTGGAAATGATGTTTTGACCATTTCTGATCATGTTCTCGCGTCTTTGTATATGATTTTGTAGAACTTTTTGTCGGGTCCGCGGTTATTTTTTAATGTTGATGCTTTGCACCCCATAACCAACGTGAAAGATGGTATATTCCCACCATTTTGCTTATCAAGATTCTTAAAAGAAAATGAGCTCTAATACTAGTTAATTGAGTATACAACCATCAAGTAAAAAAATAATCAAAATTGGACCACAAAAGGGAATATAAAAAAGAACCTTAGAACACCTCATGGGTCAAAGAAAAAACCAATATTCGTGTCAAACTAAAATTTGAACCGGAAAGCATAACAAGGATCTTAAGCAATTGTCTGATATGAGCCAAAGTCAAACACTTTCAAAAGTCTGTTATAGTGTGTTAGAACTTTTGGCGAGAAAAGCCGTTAGGCTTTCTTCTCTATAAAACCACCTCTGTAGTTCATTTCTATGCATGTAAATTTCGTTGTAAACTCATTTTCTTCTCTCTGTAATATCATATGTAAACAATCATTCAAAAAAGAGTTAGTTGCTTAAAAATGTATTATACTTGCCACTTTTTGTCATTGTATGTAGACAACTATTTTTTTTGTCATTGTGTCGTTCAACTTTTAAATTCGTGCTATTGTGTGTATTTTGTGACCATTTTTTCATTTTTTTCTAATTTTGAAGGGTAAAATGGTCATTTTACATGCAAAAATAGTCGCAGAATACACACAATAGCACGAATTCAAAACTTGAGCGACACAATGGCAAAAAAATAGTTATCTACATACAATGACAAAAAGTGGCAAGTATAATACATTTTTAAGCAATTAACCCTTAAAAAAACACATTTACAACTCAAAAAACACACAAAATTCTCTCAAAAAAAATTTCCAATCACATTTTGATTCACGATGGTTAATACACGCAACACTGAACCCCGTGTTCTTGATGAAACATTGAGAACTACAGTTCTTGAAGTCAATCACGAAGCTAATGCTCCAGTCAACGTAGCGTTGACCACCATTCAACCCAACCTGACTACACTAACTAACTGGCCGAATTCAAGCTTTAATGATGTTCCAAACCTTTGCAACTGAAGAATTGAGACGAATTGGTAATGGGGAGGGAACAAGTAAAAGAGGAAATGGTTATGGAAGGTTGACTGAACTTGACTTTCCAAAGTTGAGTGGAGATGATGTGAATGGGTGGTTATTCAGAGTGTAATAGTTTTTCTTGATTGATAATGTGCATGAGGATCAAAAGATCAGGTTAGTCTCTATGTATCTTTATGATAAAGCACTTGGATGGCATAAACAGTTTCTTAAGATTCATGGTAAAAATGTGTTATGGCCTGTGGTAGATTCAATAGTCTATTTGAAGATCCTATGGTAGAAATTAAGAACTTGAAACAAGATGGTGAAGTGAAATTGTATCAAGAATTTGAAAGAATTTGCGAGCTTGGATGCAAACTGTTCATGACAAACCTAAAGTAACCTTGAAATGATAATTACGGATGACCAGATATTCATCTATTTAAATAAGCATACTTATATTTACTTATTTATAGTAACTATGAAACGCTTTTTTTATGATGTCATAATTACGTGTTTGATGGTGTCGTTACATCTATATGTCGTTATATGTCTCTGTGTATTCTTTGAGTATAACAAAATGCAAGCAACTATTAGGATGGTTACGGTCCCGATATGTATACTCATTGTGATTTGAAATGGCCCATTAAATGGCATTGTTTCATTCGTTGTTGGACCGCTATATCTACTCACGTAATTCATAATGTTCTTGATCGCTCATATTTCTTAAGTAGAATTATGTGTGAATTTGGATTTTTTAATGTTTTCCCGGGTGTCTTTGGATAAAGCTGTTGGGATTTATTAATCTAGCTAACCAATTTAGCCACGAGTGCGCAGCGGAATGGATCTAGTTATGGCAAGTAGGTTAACACATATTAAATAAGGAAAACGTACCTTTTGCGATTATTCTTGAATACAAAAGCGTCTAAAACAAACGCCTCTACAGTTGCTCACACAAACACGTCAATCAAGTATGTAAGAATTGCTTGTCTTATCTTCACGAACAAGCACCAAATGTAATACCAAAACCAAACACACGCCTTGTGTTTCTTTTTGAAGTCGAACCAAACAAACAAACCCTAATTAGAGTTTATATCAAGAAACCCTAATTCGTCACTTTTGAGAAATTATCAAATAACCACCACGTGTACCTTGAAACGTCAAGCAAGGAGATCAAGTGAAAACGGAGAGCCAAAAACCCTAAAAGAGTGTTTGGTTGATTTCAGTTATGAGGAGAGAATCGAAAATCCCTTAGGGATTTCGGTTAGGGTTTTTAGGTGAGGGGAGAGAGAACCAAAAATCTTAGGTGATTCGAGAATGAATTAATTGAAGAATGAGGGATATAGGGTGTGTTTATATAGGCACCCCAATAACCCTAAATATTGTAGGAAAAGATTAGTTCCTATAATTAAAAACAAATATTTCTCCTTCCTTTTTCTCTTCTCCTAACCAAACAAACATCCATTGGTTCTATATTTAGAATATATTATATAATTAATTAAACAAGTAATTAATTAAATAACTATTTAAATATAAATCGTGAAGTAACCATACTCTTCGTGTATTAACGTGTGTGCCCCCAATAGGCTCACGTATTTCTAACGTATAACTAGCGGAATCGACTACCAAATTCCAACAGCTCCCACTTGGGAGTCAGAGTAGCAGGCTTGCAGATATACTGATAATTGGCAATGTCTAGCAAACACACACAATTACCTTTAGATTAGAAATACTCGAGATAATAGTTTCAAGAACAATCTCAGCTTATTAATGGTTATTTATTACTTGCTTTTATCATCCTTTTGTTCAGATACCGTTAAGCCATGGATATGGATTCTAACTCATTCCATATAGTTTAACCATTTCGATTCTCGTTATAGAAGTTAATTCAGATATACCAAATGTAATTAAGAATCATCTTAAAATTTCTCTTTGGGTGCGGCCACATAATTATGTGATTAATTTTGGAGAGGTGCCATGGTATCATTCTGCACATATCAAGTGGAGGAACAAATCCTTTGTTGACTACAAGTGTTGTGGATGCTGCTTTACATTCACTCCGAAAAATAACTTTTATAACTACCATATCACAGGACAACGTTTCGCTATAATCACAAAGTGATATCCACACATACAGAACTTGTTTGTATCTCAAGTCTAAGGATGACTTATTAAACCATTTTTGACATTTTACTCATGACAAGGATCCAAAAGTAAATGTTCGAAAGTTGGGGTATCCAATATGAAACCCTTGTGAATACATATGAGTTTGGCTGGAATAATCCGTATATTCAAAGAATATTACCAACACTCACATTTGCCCTTCATAATAATATTCTCATATTGTTAACCGACAATAGACATATTTAGAATGATAAAATCATTCAAGGATTAAACATGCAAATATAGGATAACAATTATTATATTAATAAATAACAAATACCAAGTAATTTTATTCATCATAAAATAAAAATTATTTTACAATCCTAATTATCCAAATACTGAAATAGATATGCATGAAACTAATTAGCAAGTTGAAGTTCAATGTATCCAACATTCTCAACTCTTTCTTTACAAGACTGCTAAATAGTTATCTGAGTAAACTTTCTTAATACTTGTTTCAAATTCACAAATTTGTGAAGGATTTGAATAATATGATGAGTGCCGTATATGTATTTGCATACTATTGCAAGTATCATAGTATGGAAATGTGACAGTACCTTTAATGGGGTATTTGAAGTCAACAACATACCTATCTCAGACAGTCATCTTTACAGTTTCTTAAAAGGTAAAGTATTCTTATTCTTTAATGTATAATGCAACAATGCTCTTAGCTTAGCATATCTAGTTAGTATATTTATCATAAAAGATGAAATTCTTCTTAAACTAAAATGGATTATTCTCTAGCATCAGTTGTACATAAACAACATTATGCCTTATATAATTTGTAAACATTTGTTTTACAGTCATCTAAATCACTCTCAATTAGATACTGTTGCTATCAATCATCTAAATACTCTCAATTAGGTACTGTTGTTGTTAGCTCATCTTGCTTTTGTGCAAAGTAACAATTAGTCTCATACACAATATAAGATATACATGATGAATTCTTTGTTAAAAACACAAGGTTTCTATTCATGTATTAAGTTATCTCAAGTGAAATATATCATTTAAGACTTGCTTTAATGATGTATTGCATTGTGTTGGACTTTATTTCCGCATATGTTTATTTCATTAAACATTTATTCCATGTTCGTTTGTTTTATTTCCTAAATTCTCAAGTGAAGTTTCATTCCAATCTAAAGATTAATATCTAGCTTTGATGGAATGATACCTTCAATATGTTACACAACATATGAATTTAAGGAAAAACATAGTGCTCCTACTAGATGTCAGATGTACTCAGGAGTTATCTTAATTTAACCCGAAACCATATTGTGATTAAACTTAAGATCTCAACTCCTAGATGCATGATTCAATCCACACTTAGATTTTATTATCTTGTATACTTTATAAAGATTATTTTAAACTCATAACCCCTTTTGATTACACACCATCCTCGCAAAAGGTAATCTTAAAGAAAAGATTTATAAAACTTAATTGTCATATTAAAAATATAGACTCATAACCCTTTTGATTACTTATTGTCCTCGCAAGGTAATCATTAAGGAAAGAGTTATATAACAACCCATAATTTTCATCAATGTAATTATCCATCTATTAAATTAGATGCAATTTTCCTTAGTGTAATTTCCGTCTATTAAATTAGATGCAACCATTTTCATGGAAAGATTTTTGCTTTATTCCATCCACAATGTAACGTAACTTACATTACCAAAGTAAACGTGCTCACGCAAACTACCAATGCCAATTTCATCAACGTTTATAGCAAGTAAACGTTATAATATGTCGAGCAATATGTTCTAATAACCATTTTTACCATACGTTATCCATTTAACGTACTTTCCATAACGTTATATCAAAACGGACTTTATACGTTAAACGTTTATATTAAAACCTCGATAACATGTAATGTTTCCATTCAAATCAAATGTACAAGCTTTTAAGACATGTGTACAAGTGTATAATACCTAACTTTTGAATATCTTTTCCCTCCAAAACCAATGTACAACTCTTTAAAGTACAAAGTACAACCCGATAATGCACCACATTCAAAATATGCATTTTCCCTCTAATTTCATTATAGTTTTCGTACCACTTCTTTAGCACAACTTACAAGCTTCTTAAGCATCACCTTTAAACCATAGTTTCCCTCTATCTCAGCCTATAGCTCGTCCTAAATCCAAAACCCTAACCCGAAACCCTAATCACTCGACACCAATTAAACTAGTTCGAACCAAGTTCTAACCAAGCAACCACCCTCCATCGCGATGCACCACCTTGCCTAGCAGCTTGTAACCACCTTGCTAGCCTCCTTTACCTACTTGTCACCTCCTTGTCATCAACTTGCACCTTGTTCCCCAAGAAAACCCTACTTGTTACCCCTTTTGTAAACCGTACCCTCTTCACCTCCTAACACCTTGCTAATCTATGTTCCTACATTTCCTTAGTCACCATGGCTAACCCTTGGCCACCACTCCACTCAACTTGGCCACCACTTTACACAACTTGACCACCACTCCTTCCTTTACCTTATATATACATGCATACATGCACACATTCTTAATTCACCATCCAAACTTAAAACCACCTTAAAACTATGCTCTAGCCATGTCCTAGAAGAGAATTAAGGAAGATTAAGCTAATTAGAAGCCATAGAAGAGAAGAAAAGAGGTCCTTGATTCATCTCCTAAAATATTTCGGATCATACTCACCCATTTCGACCCATTTCACCATCTTTGATCCATTTCGTATACTAGTAAGCTTTTCTACTTGTTCTATAAGCTCTTTTCATATTTTAGATCATGTATGAGCTTTGATATAATCATTTGTTCAAGCTAAACTCTTTTGGAAATCCTAAGCCTATTCGTTGGTTTTCCTAAACCAAACGCACCTCTAAAACCCTAAAAGCTATTTTCATAAATCCTATAAGCTAAAAGCCATAAGCTGATCTAATAAGCTATTCTAATAAGCTATTCTATCATTTTTATAAACTTAAAAACAAACCCTAAAAGCTCAAACTCATTGGGTTAAGATTTTTAAACCAAACGTGCCCATTTTGGATTTTTAAACTCATAAGCTCTTTTCATAAGTTACAAGCTCATAAAACTTACTAATTTTAGCTTATAGTAATAAACTATAAGCTGCAAATTAATTTCAAGATTTAAAATAAAAAGTATACGGATTTTGGACTAGAAACGCAAATTATTTTATGCATGAAGGGTATATATCATAACATTTTGAAACTTATAAATTAGAGGGGCTAAAAATGTAATTATCCTAAACCTGAAACCATAAGCGGCTGTTTTGCCAATTTTCTAAGTTAAGGGTTATATAAAGTTATATATAAAGGATTAAATTTGTAACTATATATACCAAGGGTATATATTGTCATTTTCATATTCTCAAGGGTATAAAATATTATATTTTTATATTAATTATAAAAATATATTTAAATATTATAAGACTCGATTTTATTAAAGCCTGACACATTTGTCGTTATCATTCGTCGATCGAAACACTATAAAATAATTATGTTATATATTTAACATAATTTATCATCCACTAGCTTTTGAAAAAACATAAAATGATAAAATCTTATCATTTAAACTATAACCTATCACGTTACTAGAGAATTTTATGTAAGGGGCTTTCATTTGGGTAAACGTTTTGACTAGTTGCTGGATTTACGATTTAAAGTGTCCTAGCTCCTCAAACGTTTACTATATGACCTCTGGATTATGATAGCCTGAACAGTGATACAATGTGTTCACAAACTAATAAACCAAAATCATTTACGTTAAACTTTATGAAATAAAGTTTTGAAACAATTAAACTAAGACTTGACATATTACCCCAGGTTGCGTGACGAAGCCGTTTACTTCGATTTGATTTACTTTTGCCATCAATCAGATTTCCCTGTTAAGGTGAGTTCATAATCCCACCTTTATATGTTTTTCCAAATCTCGTGGGGAGATACATGCTATAAGCCATGAATACAAGTATTTTCCAACTGTATGCTATCTTGATATATTATTGCCTAAGTTACCTTGACTGCCAATATCTTTACATCATGAACCATTAATCACTTGTGTGTGAACGCGAATATTATGGATAGATCTATCGGGGTTGACGAATCCCGTTTGTGTTTACCTATACATGAGGTAACCAAGAACACTATATTTGAAAATAATGGGTAACTTTGGCAAGTTACCTTTCCAAGAGGATATTTGTTCCTTAATAATGTCAGTGAGGTGTTTTTCATGTTAACGTGTTGGTGTCATGAGCTTAGGGCAATAATTCTGTTTTTCATGATAATTGTAATTGAACAATTATTACCACTTATGATGACTTGTATTCAACCATTATATTACAAACCTGTGAATTTCACTCAGCCTTTGTGTTGACCCTTTTAGCATGTTTATCTCAGGTAATTGAGCAATCTATGACACGGAGTGGCATTGGACTTGAGGACGTCCAAACTTGTTATCATTCAAACTTTATGTTTTTCCATGTATTTTGGGACCTCTTTTGTAAAACTCTGATATATTATTGAATGATAACTAAATTTTTCAAAACGTCTCTTTATGAGTCGTTTTCTTTGATTATGATTGTTGTTTCATGAAGTAATACCCGAATTTAGCTTTCGCTGCTATATGTCAAATAAGGAGGTGTTACAAGTTATGATCCTTATTTCACCATATGTCAGATTCAAGAAAACATATATGATCATTAGTTATCTTTATATAATCAATGCGTGTAGAAAAGAAAGATTTAATCATAGTTAATTGCTTGATTATAATTAAAAACTCTTGTCATCAGTCAGGCATTAATATGTATACATTCTTGTCCTTATGAGCCTTTTTTCAAAAGAAACTCATTCTCAGTTTAACTGTTTGGTAAAAGATCAATCAAGCTTAAAACTTTGATTGTCTTTTAAGGACTACATCTTGTCATTCATAGTTCTAAGATATTTATCAGATTCAATATGTGATAATTCATCTTATTAGTTAGCAGGCTTATTATGACCCTCTAACTTATATTCCTTAGCATTGATATTAAAATATCAATCAAGTGATGAGGTATCCAGGCGGATTTATGAATGAGAGTTACATTATACTTTGGTTCGACATTTTCATGTTTAACCTTAGTATGACATTCACAAATGGATTTAGAAGGTAACGTATTTTGTTCTTGAATCACTTCAAGATTTGTAGATGCTCTCACTTACTTTTGTAAGTAGAGAAAATTCTCTAAATACTAAGTATTTAAGCAACAATGAATTGTTCTTAATTGGGAAACACAAAACATATATTAAGTTCTCATATCTAGTTTGTTAATGAAATGGTTCATAAGATTTTAACAAATTTCTGAACTTTCATCAAGACATAATGGGATTCCTTCCAAGAACCCTAATTAGGGTTTGTAGCAAAACCCTAATTCTTGTATCACCCTTTAACCGAAAACCTTAGCAGAAGTCTATGTTACGTCGAGCTAGGAGGAATACCAAAACTACAATCTTCAAGCTAGAAAGTGTAGAAAAATTGAAAACCCAAAAGCTTTTAGGGTTCGATTGGTTTGAGTGGAAAAACCAAAAATCCTTAAGGGTTTATGGGTTTCAGTCATGGGTTGTCTTGAACACCTTCTATGTTTGAACTATATTGAGTGTATCCATGACACACACAATTTTCTAACCTTGATATATTTTGAAGGTAGAGCAATTAAAGCTATCATGAATCAAACAATATGAATATAGTTTGTTTCAACCTATTAGACTTACCATAATCATGTGGTATTCTATAAGTATTGGATTTGTGAATCCTTATCAGAATTCCATAGATAACTTAATTCTTTTTTGATCAAATACTTGTCAATTGGGTCGAGCCAAATTGCATATTCAGTATTTTCGAACCAAGTGCATGCTATAGTGTATATTTCTTGAATAATACAATAACCCTATGTTTACGTGTTCACAAAAAGACATACTGTTTAAGAATTATATGTTCATGTGTTTACAAGAAAACAAAACATGTGAAGTATACATTATAAGTCTTTGAATAATTCAAGGACCTCATGTTTATGTGTTAACAAGAAGACATAACAATTTTACTACATACTTTATGTTATAAGTCATTGATTAATTCAAGGACTTCCTAATTATGTCTTAACTAGAAAAAATAATTAAAGTAACTAAAGTAGTTATGAACACAATTTCTTGAGTTCAATACTAATTTCAAGTTAATTTCATACTTTAAAATTATGATTATTATGATTTAACAACAATTAGATTGACTAAAACATGTAGTCAAAATGTTGAAGCAGCTTTACATTTATCATGACATTTGAATGTAATAGAGCAACAAACATCTTGTATGTTTAAGTCCTAGTACATTTATTAGCTTTCTTACCTTGCGGTCAAGAGGAACCAATAATAGCTGCATTACCAGTAAAAAGCAAATAGCAATTTATTAACTTTCCTCTTCTCCTAGAATGCCTGCAATTAGCAATGTACTTAGGTATTGAATAGAGTATATGAAGTTCTACTTATGTAGATGAGGGACTAGCCATTTATGCTTTCATTTAACTTGAATTATAAGCATGCAATTCCTCTTTTATCGTCTACATAGCCACAAGGGTATTTAACACTTTAAATCTAGCAAATATGCTAGTAATTTCTTTACTCGTTGTGGTTTAAACTCATACATCGTGACAAGTGCAAGATGTCATTTATTTTGGTAGCTATAAACAAAATGTTCTCGAGGTACAAAAATATTTTATCTTTCAATTATTTCATGACCGAAAAAGGGTAATGAAAGATCGTAAGTGAGTTTAAATATAATCGAGGAAAAGTTCAATTATAACCCTATCTTAGTTTTGTCAACCAAGGAGAAAATATAGGAGTAAGTCTCACTTAGAGGCGAAAAAACGGGTAGGCCGGGCCGGCACCGGGCTAAATGGGCACGGGCTAAAACGGGCGCGGGCTAAAACGAGCGCGGGCTAAAACGGACACGGGCCAAAACGGGCACGGGCTAAAACGGGCACTCATGGAATAAATGGGCTACTTGACATTTTTGTACGTTTACGGACATTTTCTTACGTTTTCGCACTTTTTTACGTATTCGCCCGGTTTTTTACGTTTTCGCACGGTTTTTTTACGTTTTCGCCCGTTTTCTTACGTTTTTGTCCGTTTTCTTACGTTTTCGTCCGTTTTCTTACGTTTTCGTCTGTTTTTTACGTTTTCGCCCGTTTTTTTACGTTTTTGTCAGTTTTTTTACGTTTTCGCCCGTTTTCTTACTTTTTCGTTCGTTTTCGTCCATTGTCGTTCG
>BQNB010154317.1:0-15533 GCA_026074375.1 Tanacetum coccineum | reverse complement strand
TTCCGCAAAGTTTTAAATTTCATTTCAAATCTTGTAAGACTTATCCATTTTTAATAAATACAACAAGTTATGATTTTCAAAACGTCTATTAGTGGTCGTTTTTTATACTTTGTACTTTGTGTGATGTATATTATGACGTCACGCCCCCAGACACATATTCCGTCCAGGCCCCGTTTGGGGGTGTGACAGATCGGTATCCAGAGCCAAGGTTATAGAGAACCAGGTAGAATATCTAGGTCTAGTTTATAACCAATATGTGATCCTTATGTGCTTTTATGTGTGCCTTATACGTGTTTTTGCTATGGCATATACCTGAGAACCATTTTTCCTTGAGCATGCTATGATATGGGTTTACCTTTGCCTTACGTTAATCATTCCCTGTGTTATGTTTCTTTGCGTTTATTTTTGCCTTTGAGCTCTATTTTGCTATGAGCTTACGTTTGTCTTGTGTCTATTCTTCTCTGCGTTCGCGTTTTCCTTACGTATATTTCCCTAATTACATATATGGAAGTTGTATATATGTATGTGTATATATATATAGATATATAACTTTCCTAAGACATTGTGAGTGACACAATGGTCTTGTTTATTTTAAGACATTACGAGTGAAATAATTGTCTCGCTACTTCTAAAACATCGTGCATAATATGATGGTCTTTAAAACTTTTTAAGGCTTTACATTATACCATTTTACACCACTTTGAAACCCGTTACAGTCTGCCGACCACACTAATTATCCTACTATTCGACTCTGAAGATGACCGTGAACACCCGCCCCATGCTGTTGAAACACCGACGTCATCTCGTCACGTCTCAACTTTTCTTACTCCTCGTAACTTCTAGAAACATGCCGATTAACTCCCAAACAACTTTAACCCATCACCTCATAACATTCCATTTCTTTTTGGAAACATGACTTCTGAAATTCGACTTATTTTATTTTGTTTAATCCGTTCGATATTGAAGAAACTACCGACAACAAGACAAGGAATGAGTTCCACGAGGATCGAGTGTATTATAACCCAACGAATTGCTAATGCTATTAAAGCTTGATGTCGGACTAAAAATGCTAAAATATGGACAATTATCTTGCAAATATGTTTGATCGGTATTTTTATGTCTTGCAGGTAAAAATGATTGAAAACGGAGCAAAAACAGGTATTTACGGGTTCGTCGTGATCAAGAGTGCCTAATATTCAAAATCAAGACAAAGTCGTGAGAAGTCTCCGAGCATGCCATTGGAAAGAGCATGGAAAAACGAGTGATACAGTGCCCTCGGATCTTATTGGGACAGCCCGTAACCCGCTTAACGGGCCGGGCCAACCCAAACTAACTAAGCCCAACAATTTTAGCCCAAGACAAATTAAATAAACATGAGTTTATAAGGTGTGGGTGACGTCAGATGAGGTCAAGGCACATGCGAGCTAAATAATTCCACCAGCACTATCAAATTAGGCACTACCAATAGTATATGGCGAAAGTTTGAATGCTCCATGTGGAGTAGCAATGTATAATTTCTCAAACTGCATTTCCTTTGTGTAAACAAAATGATCCAACGATGTATGTTTGCTGCGTATGAATGAAGCAATGATAAAGGACGCGTATCATGATGCTACCGGCTGCATCAATTCTGAATTTCCTGATGATCCGAGGATCCCATTTCCACGCCAATCATTGGCTACTTTATGAAGTAATGATTGGGCAAGTTTACATTTTTTACCCTCTCACACCCCTTTATAAACAACACGCTCCCTTCATTTTTCACCACCTAGGCTTTTAGTTTTCTTAGTTTTAGTTTTAAGTTTTTAGCTTATTTCAATTTGGTAGTAGCTTATTTCTGAATTTCGTGCTTATTGTACTAGCTTATGTCACAAGCTTATCAAGAAGATGTAATGAAAATGGTTTGAAGTTTGTTGAAGATCTCGTTTTGCTTATCTTTTTCTTATTCGTTCGTTTCCTTTTCTTTTTGTGTTAGCATATTCTATAAGCTGATTGTTCGTGCTTATTTTCGTAGCTTATTATTGTCAAAAGTTCTTAACGACTTAGATAATGACTCCTATAAGCCATCAAAGCTCATTCGATTCATTTTCAATTGTTTTTAAGCACTTTTCGGAATAATAAGCTATAATAAGCTCGAATATAGCTTATTTCTGTGCTTATATCGTTTTTGTTTTATTAGAAGCTCATATTTTCTGTTAAAATAAGCTTCTAAACAGCTTATTTGGTTTAAAGTGAGCTTATTTTGTTAGATCAAACTTTTGTAAGCTTAATTACTTATTCGATTTGTCATTTGTGATGTTTAAGTGCTTATAGTTTATTGTGAGTCCTTATTGGTGTTTTTCGTTGCTTATTGATTAGTTGAGTGCTTATCTCGTTTAGTTTTTAGTTTATTTAGTCGGTTAGGTAGTAGATCTAAAAATTCGTTTAGCTTATCGTCATGTTATCAAGTTCTAAGTGCTTATTCTATTTTCCTTAAGTCGGCTTTTTCAATAATCGTTTTCGTGGCTTATTCTGAATTTGAGCTTATTCGTATGTGCTTATTGGTTCATACTTATTTGTTTGGCTTATCCTAGTTCCTATCTTCTCGTTCATAAGCATTTGTTTGCATTTGGTTTATAAAATCGAATCCGGGCCTTGTAGTTGTTAATTGGGCCACGTTGGATTAGGGTCTGTTGGAAATTAGAATTAGGATTGGGCCTTGTGTGGATTAGAAATAAGAGCTGGGCCTGAGTTGGAAGAACTAAGAGATATATATATTAACTTTTAACAGTTTGATTTGTTTGACTTTTTGGTACTGGTCAACTCACGAGGCGAGGAGCTTAAGGGTTTATTTAGCTAGACCGGTTGATTATTTGTTTTAGCTAAATAAACCAGGTGGTATTCGTTTAATTGCGGGTCTTTAATTCGGTACCATTTTCTACCCTTTTTCAATACCTTAGTGTAGCTTAGTATAAAAATGTTTTGTTTTGGATTATTTGTTTTAGCTAAATAAATGGGTTTGGTATTCGTTTATTGGGGTCTTCATTCGGTTCCATTTTCTATCCCTTTTAATAATATGTGTTAGCTTAGATTAGAAATGTTTTACCTTTGATTATTTTGTGATATTAGAAGCTAGCGAGTAGTTTAATTAATGGCGTGTTAAGTAAAATTGGTTGAATTGGATTTACGTGTGGATTTGAAAAGGTTTAATTGTTAATAAATTTTGGAATATTTAGATTTGTGGTTTAAATATTTTGAAGGGCAAAATCCGGAAAAATAGTTAAACTACACATCTAGTAATTAATATCTTTTTAAGAAGTTTTTATCAAAATAAGCCAACGTTGTGAGATAACTATCTTTTCTAAGGAAATTGATTCGTTAATAAACCTAAATTCACACTTAATGAACTTTTCACATCACTTAGCAAGCATTTGCATTTTAATAATCTTTTAGATCATTTTAGCATAATTCTCGTAGCTTATTTGTTTAGTATAATTTTCTTTTATTAGTGTAGTTTTAAATCCAAAGCCTTAAAGATAATCTAAGCATTATTTCGAAAAATAATCGTAATTTGTTCAATTCAAACCTCGTTATACGGACTTCGACTCTGGAAAGATTGATTATTGTTTGTCCTCAAGCAATTTTCACAGCTACGGGAATTTAATATACTATACTCATACTCGTACGAGCACGTTTCGTTGCGAATCTGGTTTTTGGCGCCGCTGACGGGGAAGGTTTGTTAAGATCATCACGTTTTGTTTCGCGGGTGACGCCTTGAAGATCCTTTTCTCCTTGAAAGTTATTTTTGTACCTACTAAAAATATATAAAATACAAAAAAAATATCATAAAATCAATAAAAATCCAAAAAACATTTTCCTTTTATTTTCTTTTATTAAAAATCAACAAAAATATTTTCTTTTTATTTTCTTTATAAAAACCAAAAATATTTTTCTTATTTCTTTTTCTATATTTATTCTATATGTGCAATGAGCACACGTTTTCCGCCTAGACGATTTTATCTTCCTATTGAGATCCCGAAAGTTCATAAGTCGAATGAATCTGAAAGTGAACCGTCACTCCTTTTTGAATCTAGAGAAATATGATATGGCTGGACCAGCTCCACCTCGGGTCCGATACCGACCTTATTCCGCTCGATGTGGAATTACTTCAGGCAACCTACGATGGTGCTCGGGGATTGCATTTGTTGTACCCCATTTCACTAATCAATTCGAATGAAGAATCCACCGATTTACTTAATCTAGGAAACGCTATCTCTTTTCACGGTTTTGAGAATGAGAATCCTCATTCTCATATTCGACGTTTTACAAAAATAACTCAAATGGTGAAACTTAATCAAGTTCCACCCGATGTTATTAAGTTGATGTTGTTTCCATTTTCTCTCGAAGGAGCAGCCCGGACTTGGCTTGAAAAAGAACCTCCAAATTCTATCACAACTTGGAACGATCTTGTGTCCAAGTTCGTGAACCGTTTCTTTCCTCCTTGTAAGACTACCAATCTTAGAAATGAAATCACGAGATTTCAACAAAGATTCGGTGAGACTTTTACTGAAGCCTGGGACCGATTTAAAGATCTTCTTAATAAATGTCCCCATCATGGCTTTTCTCCTCTCCATCAGATTGATACTTTCTACAATAGTTTGAGTCAAGCTGATCAGGATTCTCTTAATTCTGCAGCTGGAGGTAATTTCTTGACAAAGAATACCCAAGAGGCTTTGACTATTATTGAAAATAAATCTAAAGTTCAAACTTCTAGAAACAAACCTCAAGTTGCAAGTGCTAGTGGAGCTCAGCTCAAGATGCTCATATTAATTCTCTCACTAAGCAAGTTGAAGCTCTTCTCGCTTTACACCGACCGGTTGATTCTACACAAAATGGAGTTAATTCTGTTCAAAACGGTTGTGAGACGTGTGGTGGTCCTCACCCCTACTTCGAGTGTCAAGCCACCGGTGGCTACACTCAGGACGTATACGCTACTTCGGGAACCGTAACAAGGGGGTATTTTACCAACCACATGTAACAAAAATCTGCTTTAGCTATCGTTCGAATAACAATCTTAGACCACCCGGATTTAATCAAGGAAATAATCAAAATCAAAACAATCAGGGTAATTATCAAGGAGCTAATCAAGGGAATTATCAAAATTATCAAAACAGGAATCAGAATCATAACCAAAATCAATATAATCAAGGTTCTCAATACCAAGGGTTTAATCAAAATAGAGGTCCGAATTATAATCAAGGAAATAACTACTAGCAAAATCAGGGCTATAATCAGAATCAAGCCCAGTCCAAATTAGTCAAATGTGCCTTCTTTTTGAAGAAATATATGAATAACATATGAAAATGACTGAGCTAGGATGTTTTACAACAAATGCAAGTGTTATAATAATCTGCAATGGTAACTGTTGAAGAACCAAACATAATATGTCAAATAAATTGGATCAATGCACAAGGTTCTTAGGATAGGACGTCAGGGACGTGTTGCCAGAGTAACACCCTTCTAACCCTCGGGAAGATCTTAAAATCTTATCACCACTCGAAGTGGTGGTTACTTTTAACTGGACATCGTAGGTTTCATTCTCTCTCGCTTATTTTCTAGGAGGATGGACAAAGACAAAGACGATAATAGAAACCCGGTATCACCGCGAAAGTACCACTAGTGTCTCACCTTTCGGTTGGCCATTCCGTCTTCATGTTTTCTACTGATGCTACTAATGCTCTGTTTTTCTCCTGTGGATTCTGAGCCTAATCCACATCAACCTTTGATACCATATCCATCAAGGTTGAAATAATAAGGAACGTTGCAAGGTAAAGCTATTATCTAAATTATTAGTTTCTTACAATGTTTAAAAGATCTTTCCTAATATAGCTTTGTCGAGGCTTAGCTCACATGCCTAAATTCGCTTAAAATGGTTAAAAGATCTCCTTACAACTAAGGAAAAAACTTCTTGAAATGGGAAGTACAACTTTGAATGCGAACTGCTCAGCGTGCTCCTTAAATGAAATTGACACAAAATTATATATACCATTTCCACTATTACCCTGAAAAAACTTGGAGACACTGGGAGGTTTCTCATTCCATGTGATTTCTATGGGATCGAGTCATGCATGGCCCTAGCCGATCTAGGTGCTAGCATTAACTTGATGTCACTATCTGTGTGGAAGACACTGTCGCTTCCTGATCTTTCTACCACTCGAATGACCCTTGAGTTAGCTACCCGGACTGTTGCTTTCCAGTCGGTATTAGCAAGGGGTGTCTTCGTTCAATTGCGGTCGGGGTTTTTATTCTTAGGGAGCCTTTCTGAGGACGGTCCATGCTTTAGTGACGTTACGGTCAAAAGTTAACTTTCGAGTCGGTGATGAGAATGGGTCTTTTATGTTGAAAGTACCTGAAATATCCTCGAAAACATGGTGATCGAATCATCCATAAGATTGACAGACTTTGATTACATGTGTGGAGGATTCATTTGATGAGGTTACTAAATGTTCAAAAGTTGATTAAACCAAATGTGGGGCAGTTCAACTCCTTCTCTGACCCCGTGGTCGAGTCTCTTCCCTTCTTTCCACTCCCTTCGGGTAATAGTGATTTTCATTTTGGAGGAGACGACGCATTTCTTTTTCTAGATATATTCGATACCACCGGGGTATTGATATGGATCTATGACTGCAGAGGGAGATATTCTTTTTTCTAGAAGAATTATTAATGAATATCTACACCCAATCTCCCTCATATTCCCATCATGTATGTTTGATAATGAAACTGGACAAAGATTAAAAACTTCTATGTATGATCATCTGGATCTTGGAGCTAGAGGGACTACTCCCCATCTCGAGTGTGCTTATCTTAGAGGGTACTTCTAGTTACGTATATTGCTAAAGACTTGAGAGGGATGGAAAGAACAGCTTTAACGGATTAAAATTAGTTAACGGGCGATAGCTTGGAAAATATATAATTCTTCGAGGGCATTGATCCAAATTTTTGCACTCATAAGATTATTGATGAAGATGATTTTAAACCAGCTATTCAGCACCAGAGACGGGTAAATCCTAAAATCCATGAAGTAATCAAAGCAAAAGTTATAAAACTTCTTGATGCTGGATTGATTTATCCCATTTCTGATAGTCCTTGTGTGAGCCCAATTTATGTCGTACCTAAAAAGGGGGTATGACGGTTATTACAAATGAAAATAATGAATTAATTCCTACAAGATTGGTCACGGGTTGGCGTGTTTATATTGACTACCGAAAGTTAAACGACGCCACCCGTAAAGACCACTTTCCTCTCCCTTTTATGGATCAGATGTTAGAGCGATTAGCTTGAAGATCCTTTCTTCGGAAAGTTTATTTTCGTACTTATTAAAAATATAAAAATCCAAAAATATTTTTCTTCTTATTTTATTTTTATTTTTCCTTTTCTTTTATAAATATTAAAAAATTCCAAAAATATTTTTATTTTTATTTTTATTATCTTTATAAAAATATAAAAATATTCTCCTTTATCCTCTTATTTCGTTTAATTTTTATCTTCCTATCCTCCTATTTGTTTAATTCTAATGTCGTCATACAACCGACGTGGTTGTTTCAAGTGTGGAGGTCCGTTTGGCGGTTTATTTTGTCGACAGTGTACTTGTGAGCGGTGTAGAAGAAATTATATGGATGAAGTTTGTTCTATATGCTGTGTTAAAGCTGGAAATTCATTCGTCAATGATCCAAATTCGAATTCTTTCAATGATTCTCTAAACTTTTTCAACCACCCTCCACAACCCGAGATGTACTCGTGCGAGTTATGTAGAAATGATTCTCACCATGGTTATCATTGTCCACCACGGTTCCCGCTTGTCTATGAGCAGGAACCGAGCTACAATCAAAATTTTAGTGATAATTATTATCCACAAAATTCATTGAGTTTTCCACAACAATATCTTTGTTGTACTCGTTGTGGGGTCCTCATGAGACTTTTCAATGTCAACAATTGATATTTTATGAGCCGGAACCTTGCTACAATCAAAACTTTGATGATACTTTTCCACAAGATTCACCTAATTTTCAACAACAAATTCTTTGTTGTGAAAATTGCGGGGGTCCTCATGAGAGTTGTTAGTGTCAACCGATGAATCAAAATTATTATGATCTTAATCTTGGCTATAATTTTAATTCTTCCGGTTTTGACCAATATCAACCCCCGCAATATTCCGTCACTCATCAACCTCCTCAAGAAAAATGTATGGCGGAATTGCTTCTTGAAGAAAAACTTCCTCAAGCTTTGCAAGCTCTTTGTGAAAAGTTAAATAAATACGTTCAAGAAAAGCAGGAAGAAAATAATGCAGAAGAGCAGGCAGCTAAAGTTAGTTCTCAATATTGGAAGCCTCCTATTTACTACGATGATGATGATGATGACGAGGAGAGTTCTATTCCTTTGAGAGATATTATTTCTGAACTCCCTTTGTTAGTTGCAATCGCACTCGTCTTACCCACCAAGGAGCCCGATGACTCTCTAAGTATGGGGACGAGCATCTTAGCACTATTCCGAAAACGAAATCGGATGAAGTAATAAAGTCTAGTGTTGAGGACCTTGTCCTATTCCTAAGTGAGTCCGAAGATTTATCCGATAATCAAAGTGAGTGTGATGTGCCCTTTTGTGATGAATCTTCTACAATTCCTCAGGGAAATGATAGTAATCACTTTGATGCCGAGTCTGATCTTATAGAATCTTTGCTTAATTGAGATACTTCGATAGTTTATTCTCCTAAGATTGACTCTCTTCTCGAGGAGTTCGCCAGTGAACTCGCTCATATCAACTTACTCTCGCCAGAAATTAATGAAGCTGATTTTGATCCTGAAGAAGATATTCGTCTTGTTGAGCAATTGTTATATGATAATTCTCCCCCTCTTGACGCTTTAAAAGATCATTTTGAGATTTTCTTCGATTCTAACGATGATTGTACTTCGAGTGATGACAATCCTTTTTATAGTGAGGACATCAATTATGTTGAGGCATCACCTCCAGATTCTGAGCTCGTAAGCTTAGAGGAGGTGAAGGATTTTGACCTAAAAGATGGAGAGACTAACACTGATATTCTTTAGAAAATCAAGGACGATATACTTCGTGAAAAATTATTAAATATCAATCTTCTTATTGCTAAGATCTAATCATTAAATGACAATCCTACTCCGTCTACTGATTTTGTGCTCAAGTCTCCCTCCTCATTTCCTATCCCCGTTGAGGATAGTGACTTTTTCTTGGAAAAATCTAAAACATTTCTCTCCTTACCTGAGCTTGAGACTTTTAGATTTGATATTGAAGAGAAGAATAATGGCAGTACCACTTTTCATGCTGATATTTTTCTTCAGGAGTATGATTGTTTCTACTTTGAGATTGAGCCCGAGTTGGGCGACTTGACTAGAGTTGTGGTGGAAGATATTTATGATAATTCGACAAGAGAACTTCGTGTTTATGTGCCTAATATTTTGCCCAACCTTCCCACCCTTTATCCAGTATTTTAAACTTTGTTTCCATTTTCATCCGAAAATGAGGACAAAGTTTGCAATCCTGGAATTCTCATTTCAAAAGAGGAGAAATCTCCTCATCTTTTATCTCATCGGGGATTTAAAGTTTTTCAGCTTATTAATGATTCTGAAAGCCCGATGATGATTTATGGAGGGGACATTCCTATCTTGGATGTTCCTTATCTCCATTTCTATCCTCCTTGACCAAATTAAGTATGGGGGATCGAGTTAGGCTCAAGACTCGGTTAACAAAAACAAGCGCTTCTCGGGAGGCAACCCGTGTCTTTTCTTCTTTCTATTTTCTTAATAAATAAGTGTGTGATTTTATAAACTAAGTGTGGGGGTGTGCTCTTTCTATGGTATGTGGTTCCGTTTTTGCAGGATTCCTTAAGATCATGAAGACCCGTGCTTGTTTTCAATCCTTCAATCCCCCGGTCTTTGATCTTCTGCTTATTTTGGAATCCTCAATCCTGATCATGTATATATATTGTGTTTCCCCTTTCACACTTGGAATTTTTTGTATTTGCATTTTTCATTCCTAAGTGTGGGGGTAAAACCCGACATTTTTGAACATTGAGGCCAATGTTCCATTCTAAGTGTGGGGGGAATTTCTGCTAAAATATGATCTTATCTGTGCCTGTCTGTGTTCCCGCGCAACCCTGTTTTGATGTAACACCCCCATTTTTACAGATAGCAGCGGAAGCTAATCTGGGGTATTACTTCAAGGTACAATAGTCATAATCATAGAAAACGAATCAAAAGAGACGTTTTTAAAAATTTAGTTATCATTCATTTATTCATCAGAGTTTTTACAAACGAAAGGTCCCAAAATCTAAAACATAAAGTTTGAATGATAACAGTTTTACCATCTTCAAGTCCACGCCACTCCGTGCCATAAGTTGCTCAATTACCTGAGATAAACATGCTAAAAAGTCAACACAAAGGTTGAGTGAAATCCATAGGTTTAAGTTAAATAGTTTGAATACAAATTCGATATTGGGTTACGTTGTTATACCACCTGATAGTTGTAAAACAATACTATTGCCATGGAGCTCATGAATCCGAAGCCATTGGGATATAAATAATCACAACGTTATAGAGCCCCAACGGGTGCCTTTTGCCAAAACACCCCAGTTTAATTCTAATGATGTTCAATTGGTTACCGATATCATGGGTACACCAACGGAGAGTCCAGCCAAAATAGATCTATTCACAACATTCGCGCTCACTCCATAGAGTAATTAACGGTTAATAATAATGTGGGGACTTAAGCAAAAGTGATTTACTTACGCAATAATAAATAGTCAGGATAAACATATAGAAAATATTTGCATTCATGTGTTTATAATTAGCATGTATCCCCCCTCCGGGTTTATAAAACATTTGAAAGATTGAAATGTGAGGCTATGAACTCACCTTAGCAGTATAGGGAAATTTGATTGATAGCAAAGGTATATGGAATAAAAGAAACGACTTCGTCACACGCAACCTAGGGTAATATGTCAAGTCTTAGTTTGATTGGATATGTTTTATGTCATAATGTAATATCACTTTGATGAAATATTATGGAAATATTGTATCACTGTTCGGGCTATCATAATCTAGAGGCCACGCAGTATTGTTTGAGGAGCCTGGGCACTTTAAATGGTAAACCCAGCAAACTCGTCAAAACAAGTACCCAAATGGAACCCCTCACATGAAACTCCCTAGTATCGTGATACATTATAGTTTTAAGTGATAATGGTTTATAATATTTAAACATATTTTTTTTATAATTAATAAAAATATAATATTTTAATAGTTTGCAAAATTGGCAAAATATACCTTTGGCAAAATAAGTCCTTATAGTTATAACTTTGATAAAATTACATTTTCAGTCCCTTTAGTTATAAGTTTTAGAAAGTTACGATATATACCCCTATGCATGAAAAACGTATCGTTTTTAGTCCAAAATCCATAATAATGATATTTTTCAATATGAAAAGAAATTTGCAGGTCATAGCTTATTAATATAAGCTAAAATATGAAGGTTTAATGTAATGAAAGTTTAAAATAACGATTTGTTAAGCTAGAAATCAAAACGGGTCAAATTAGGGTTTTAAAATGAAAACGCGCGGGTTTTAAGCTTCAAGCTTTTAAGACTTAGTAAAATACTTATAATATTATTAGATAAGCTTATTAGAATAATTATACAACATCTTACAATTAGCTTATATGATTAAACAAAAACATGAAATTAGGGTTTCATGAGCTCGGTTTGGATCAAAAAGGGAAAACGCATGGGTTTTTAAGTTCAAAGCTTTTAACAATGGTTTAAGCATGATCATATGAACAATATAAGAGTATTGAAATAGAATGTGAGCTTATGTAACCTGATTTTGAGCTTATAGCTTGGAAATGGGTCGAAATGGGGATGTTTTGCTTCGTACGCCTAGAATAACAACTCCGGGGCTTCAAGACTTGGTTTCTTCACTTTTATTCTGCTCTTGGGACTTCTTAGGACTTCTCTTGATGTTCTTGATCAGACCTTGAAATCCATTGATGGTTAGAAAGAAAGAATTGAGGTGTGAGTTGAAATGAAAGGGTTTTACCCCTTTATATAGGTTCGAACCACCTTGGAGGCCAAGAAAACTTGGTGGTTAAGGCTTGGAGCTGGAGTATATGATTCATGGAAGCTACAAGGTGATGTGGAAGAGCTATGGGATGAGTTAGCAAATCTAGGACTAGGCTTGAGGTGTTGTTTTGCTCTTGTGGTGCCGCGGCTTAACTTGGTGCCCAAGGAGGTCATGTGGCCTCTTGGTAGCCAAGTAGGGAGCTTAAGATGCTTGTGTGCTGCTTATAGATGAAGTAGGTGAGTCATGGAGGTGTATGGTTGCTTGGTTGGTTTTCAAATGGGTCATTTTGGAGGGAAAAGGTAATCGGGTAGATTAGGGCTCGTTTAGGGTTTTTAAGGTTTTTCTTCGAGCTAGGGTTAGGGTTTAAGGTATATTAAGGTTTAGGATTAGTGTTAGGATTATAGTTTAGTGTTTAGGATTAGTGGTTAGGGCTTGGTTTTATGTTTTAGGGCTTAATTTTAGGTTTAAGGTCAAATTAGGGTTTAGGGTTTCATTTTAGGTTTTAAGGTTTTTAAAATATGTATGAGAGCATAGGAGTAGAGTAATTAGGGTTTAAATGTTGTATATTGAGTGTAGTAGCTTGTACAAAAGTGGTGGTAAAGAAACTAGAATAAAAACGATGGTAAAACAGGTATTTTGGATGTTATGCTTAATGACTTGTACATTGTGCTTTAAAAGGCTTGTACTTTATTTTGGAGGGAAAACATATTCAAATGAGACGCTATATTACTTGTACTTGTGCTTTGATTGTTTGTACATTGATTTTATATGTATACATTACATATAGTTAGGGTTTAAAGGTAAACGTTTAACGTTTAAAGTCCGTTTTGATATAACGTTGCAAATGGTACGTTAAATGAGTAATGTACTTTGTAAAAATGATATTAAGATATTGACTTGACATCTTAGGATGTTTATATGATATAAACATAGATATAGATGTCATAGGTAGGTTGTGTGAGCTCGTTAACTTTAGTTATGCAAGTAATGTAATAAAGCGAAAAATTTCCCTATAAAAAGGTGGTTAATATATAATAAATAGATATTACATTGCATCTAACTTACTAGATGGATATTTACATTGATGAAAATTGCAGGTTGTTATAGTCCCCCATCCTTATAGAAATCTTGTCCCGAGATTTAATTGGATGTTGAAGTGATGTTTGAAAACAGATGAGGATATTTGGCACGAATTTCATCTTCGCGTTCCCATGTAAATTTTGGTCCTCTTTTAGAGTTCCATCGTACTTTGACTATAGGAATACGACTTCGTTTTAGTTTCTTGATTTCACGATCTATAATTTCTACTGGTTCTTCTATAAAGTTGAGTTTGTCGTCGAGTTGAAGTTCTTTCATTGGAATGATGAGAGATTCATCGGATAAGCATTTCTTGAGATTAGAAACATGGAAAGTATTGTGAATGTTACTGAGTTCTTCGGGAAGCTCAAGTTTGTATGCCACTGGGCCAATCCGTTCAAGGATTTTAAATGGTCTAATGTATCGTGGATTAAGCTTTCCTCGTTTTCCAAATCGAAAGATACCTTTACGAGGTGATACTTTTAACATAACGCGATCGCCAACTTGAAATTCCAAAGGATTTCATCTTACATTGGCGTAACTTCTTTGCCTATCTCTTGCAGCTTGTAAGCGTTGACGAATTTGCATGATCTTTTCAGTGATTTCATGAATTATTTCTGGTCCCGTGATTTGAACATCTCCAACTTCGGCCCAACAAATAGGTGATCTGCACTTTTGACCATAAAGTGCTTCGAATGGTGTTACCTTGATACTGGCATGATAACTATTATTGTAGGAAAATTCTATCAATGGTAAGTGTTTATCCCATCCTTTCCCAAAATCTATAACACAAGCTCGCAGCATGTCTTCGAGTGTTTAGATGGTTCTTTCACTTTGTCCATCAGTTTCAGGATGATATGTTGTACTCATGTCTAATTGAGTACCCAAAGCATTTTGCAATGATTGCCAGAATCTGGATGTGAAATGACTGTCATGATCCGAGATGATGGATATTGGCACGTCATGTCAAGAGACTATTTTTTTTATGTATAACCTTGTAAGAGTTTCCATTCTATCAGTTGCTCGAGTGGGTATGAAATGTGCGGATTTGGTAAGGTGATCGACAATGACCTAAATGGTGTCATGTCCGTTTAAGGTTTTGGGTAACTTTGTGATGAAATCTATTGTTATTCTTTCCCATTTCCACATAGGAATTTCTGGTTGTACCAGTAAGCCGGATGGCTTTTGACATTCTGCTTTAACTCTAGAACATGTCAAACATTTGCCAACATATTCCGCGATGTTTGCCTTTATGTTAGGACACCAACAGAGTTTCTTTAGATTGTGGTACATTTTATCAGAACCCGAGTGAATAGAATATTTCAATTTATGAGACTCATGCATGATCAAGTCTCTTAAACCGCCAAAAAGTGGTAACCATCTTCGATTTTTGATACAACGAGTTCCATCAGGACGTATTTCAAATGATTTGTCCATTCCTCGTAGGTTTTCATTCTTGACATTTTCTTCTATGAGGGCTTTATTTTAAGCTTCGAGAATTTGTGATGGTAATTTTGGATGAAAGGTTATGGTCAATGCTCTAACTCGGAGTGGTTTGATTTGTTTCTTTTGGCTTAAGGCATCTGCCACAACATTTGCCTTTCCAGGATGATAGCAAATCTCACAATCATAATCTGCGAGTAATTTTAACCATCGGTGTTGCCTCATATTCAATTCTTTTTGACGAAGAATATGTTGAAGGCTTTTGTGATCAGTGAAAACTGTACACTTTGTATCGTATAGATAGTGTCTCCAGATTTTAAGAGCAAATACCACTGCTCCTAATTCAAGATCATGAGTGGTATAGTTTTCTTTGTATGGTTTGAGTTGTCGAGATGCATATACAATGACTTTTTCTCTTTACATTAATACAGCTCCTAAACCTTGAAGAGATGCATCATAATAAACGATAAAGTCATCGTTTCCTTCTGGTAATGCTAAGATTGGTGCTTCACAGAGTTTCTGTTTAAGGAGTTGGAATGCTGATTCTTGTTCTTCACCCCAGATATAATTCTTGTTTTTTTGGGTTAATTTAGTCAAAGGCTTTGCAATTTTTGAAAAACCTTCGATAAATCTTGGTAATAGCCAGCGAGTCCTAAGAATTGACGCACTTCTGTGGGTGTAGTGGGAGATGTCCAGTTCTTAACAGCTTCAATCTTGGCAGGGTCAACATGAAGTCCTTGATTATTGTAGGTTCCCGATTTACACTTTCACTTCATAACCCGAACCACGAAGCAAGAAACTAGAGAGAGAGAGAAAGTGAGTTGTTTAGAGAGAGAAAGAGGAGAGAGAAATGAGAGAGAAAAGAGAAATGGAATATTTAGAAAATGAAACA
>BQNB010154316.1:0-15534 GCA_026074375.1 Tanacetum coccineum | reverse complement strand
CTTGACCGGGTACACTGCTCGTTAAAGTGTTGTTTTAGGTTTGTCGGCTAAATATAAATTTAAAACTTGATAATCAAATATTTGACCCTACACGACAGCACATCAGTTCATACCCAAATGGATCCTTCAAAAACACTTCTCAAGGCTCAAATCAATCAAATCTTGAAGGAAAATTGGCTAACTTTTTGGCATCTCAAGACGCTTAGACATCTAGGTTTGAATCCGATTTCAAACAATATTAAAGCGAGGTGACCAACAAGTTAGAAGCTTTTTTAAAAGCATTCAATGACCAAATGACGGGGTTACTCCCGAGTGATACGGTAAAGGGTCCGAAGTTGAACACAAGTCCAACTTCGTCTGCCGTTCTCATCCGACGGGAGATCCTCAAAGCTCTTCCAACTCTTTCAAATCGGTCAATGCTATTCAAACGTGTTTCAAATCTAACACTTGTGATAAAAAGGACCAACTCCAAGTTAACACCTTAACGGTAAGTGAAAATGAAACACCAACTCTTAAAGAACCCAAAAAACACTAGAAGATGAGTTTGCGGACTTGCATCTTAACCAACTGGTTCTTGAAGTTCTAGCCCATGTCCTAATGTATGACGCTCTCCTCGATAAATACATAGTTAGTCTAAAACTAGGAGAAAATGGGTCCGAATGCATCCAAAGTATAGCACCCGAGAAAATGAAGGATCCAGGTTTGTTTATTCTACCTTGTAGACTAGGGGACTCAAAGCCTTTTGACACCCTAGCCAATTTAGAATCATGTGTCAACTTACTTCCATTAAAACTCTTTAAGGAACTTAAAGTAGGATTATTAGAAGAGACTGACGATGTCTTAGGATTAGCGGATGGAACTAAGTCATATCCCGTAGGGATTGTGAGAAACATGGAGGTTCATGTAGGAAAGTTAAAAATCTTTGAGGACTTCCATGTGGTAGACATGGAAAGAGAACCTACATGCCCATTACTAGTAGGGAGAGGATTTTTAGCAACCTCCAATGTCGTAATTGATTGTAAGAAAGCCAAAATAGCGGTAGGGGAAGGACTCACTAGATCGATATTCAGGGGTAAAAGAACTAGATTTTGGTAATGATAATGAGCCTTATTGGACAACCATAGGAAAACGTGAGTCGTATAAGCCACGAACTAGCAAGGATGATATAGGTTCCCAACCCCCGTATTATGCGAAAAGAGACATTTAGAACAATCACTTACCCGGGGAGTGGGAAATTTCTAGAGATGCCGAGGTTAACCCATTTAAGGATGTCTTAGTGTTTAGAAAAATGGTTGAGTTCCTAGGAGCCATGCCCATTAACTTGAAAGGAAACATGTGGGAATCGAAATACTTGATTAAGAATCCAATTAATTGGAATAGGCCACCAAAAGAAGGAGATGGTGTGTGGCACATTAGGATTGAATTAATTGACCCCGATGGAGAAAAGTTTGATAGGGCACCCGACAAATAGGAGGCTTTCACTCAAAGAAAATCCAAGTGACATCCTAAACTTGGATCATTTTCATGATTCTTAGGAATAGAACTCCGAGTCTAGCTAAAAGACTCTCTAATAAACAAAAGCGCTTATTGGGAGGCAACCCAATCTTTTAAATTCCACATTTTAGGAGTGTCGTGTGTTTTAATTCTTTATTTGTTTATTATTATTGTTTGAAAATTATTGTGATCATGCTTTGTTATGTTTTTAACTTCGTCTTAATCTCATTCAAAGGTATTTTACAAAGATAAGTGTAGGGGAAAAATCCAGTTTATAAGAACCAAATTTTCAAACAAGTAAAGATAAATAATCTAAGATTAATTCGCGTCTTGTGTGATCGAGTCATATGTTTATGTTAATAATTTTTGTGGTTTTGTAGTAAAATTTTTGTAGGAATTACTTAATGGATATGCGTGCAAAAAATTTTGAACGAGAAAAAAATAATTCTCTACATTTAGTGGAGATGGCGTCTGGATTTTCCAAACGGCGTCCCCACTCAAGTACAGGAAAATTTTGATTTTTGTTTTTAAATCATTTGCATAATTTCCGAAATTTGTACATTGCTTAAAAGATCTGCAGTAAACCACGAATAACTTTAACACATTCATCCTATCTTTTTAATAGTAAGTCTATTGTTGAGTCAAAACGTAAAGTTATATAGTGTATGTCTATTATTCTCGCCTATTTTACGCTAGGTATGTTTGCACCTTGTCTTTGATTTGCAGCTTATATTTGATAAGGAGAAGCCCGGGAGTTCTTAGGAGTTTCATGAGGATAATTCTTGGATGACGATTTAGCCGAGATCATTATTTCTTCTCCAAATTTGAGCATAACCAGGGGAGTACTAGTTTTTTTCGCCCTCTTTTCTCTTCCCTTTATTCGTTTATGGGTACTTTGTAGAACATTGGGGACAATGTTTAAAATAAGTGTAGGGGGGATATAAAATCCTTAGAAACTATTCCACCATTTGTCTTTGCTTGAACTTAAAATGATGAGTTATCTATCGAAACATAAATCATAAAGGGAAATTTTAACCAAATTTAAAATTTTCATCACATAACTGGTGAAACTATGTAACTAGAGCGTCTCATTGATAGGGAATTATACGACTAGCACAAAAAACCTTCCAATCAAATGAATTCACCCCCAAAATTATCAGGTTTACGCCCCTAGATCTTTAGGAATTCGGGTATCCACCATTGATGCCCAAGATAGTTTATATCTCTAAGCTTTCTTGAGTTAGGGTTCGAATGCAGTCATATGTGTCTATTTTGTCTTTGTTACGGATGTGTACGTATGGTCTTGTCACCTTTTCTGGAGCTCTTAGCATTGATATTAAATTATATGAGTGTACCGGTAGTATATAACTTCTAGAACTTGCTTTAGTGATGCATCTCGAGACTGCGTAGTGGGTAATAATATTTGCTAAATCATAAGAGGCACTAGGATTAACCCATGTTTAAAACCTGTAATTGTTATTTTAGTCACCCCGACTATATAACTATCCCATACCCTTGTTCGCGCTCACTTTTAGTGCGAGATCCCCCTAGTGAAACCTCAACCACACCCTTAAACCAATTGTGCCACCCAAAATCTTAGCCTACCCTACATGTACTCGCTTTTAGTTCATCATTGTGTTACACCCTTAGTTAATTATTGGAGTACACGGTTGCTAAGTCCTTATCCTTGTATATATTATTTTGGGACGATTGGGATTCATGGTAGTATTTATTTCGCGGAAGAATGGGGAAGAAAAGTTAAGTCAAGACCCCCATATGTTTGCTAAATAGTCTACATCTTATTTTGATCCAACCAATTCGGGTCATTAGATTAGTTTGCTTATCAAGACTGTAAAAAGTTCAAGTGTAGGGGTGATCTATAAACCCCATTGATGCATTATATGTTGCAAATGGTAGGGCAAAAGTGTACAAAAAAAGTAGAAAAAATATGTACGGGGTATCATTTGCGTTTGTCAGTTTTACTACTTAGTTTATTTATTCATGTTCAATATAGAGTCAAGAAAAGAAAAAAAAGAGTTTGATGTAGAGTTTTGTAGAGTTTGTATATCTTGTCCGAGTCTTCGACTAGCAACCACGCCAACGTGTATTCCCATAAGATAGTTGACTAACCACTTCACTCAAATCCACCCAAATGTCACTCTCCCAAATGCCATCCATTTCCGTTTACATGTATCCCACATAATTACACATCACAACCCTTTAAAGTCCTCTTTGATGGTAACTATTAGTACTTACGCTAGCGGTGGAGGTTTGATCCTTTATCAAGCCTATGGTAACTTATATGCTATGACTAGGTAATGAGTGTTAAATTTTTGATTTCCATATTGTTATAATTCATTATACACCGAGAGAGAGAGAGAGAGAGAGAGAGAGAATCCAAACACTTATTGTGAGGTGCTAGTGTATTTTTCCCGTGCTTCTAGTTACGAGGTCTAATTGGTTGTGCCATGAAGCCTTTAAAGAGTAAGTTAAATGCCCCCGATATGTATCTTGTTAAGGTAGAAAAGCTTATTTGCTTGAGGGCAAGCAAATCCCAAGTGTAGGGGTATGTGATGAGGTGTAATTTTATACACTTTTTCAGGGTCATTTTACCCTTATAATCATGCAAAAATGTCTTAAATATGTGCTTAATCGTTTTTTTTAGCATTTTTAGAATTTGGAAGATATTTGGCGAAAATACACGTGATTTGGGCTTAATTTGGGATGAAAACGGACAAGGTAGCTAACGGGTATGAAGATTGATGAAGATTCAAGACCAGGCTCTGGAGACGCCGTCTGAATATTCCCGAGGTGGGACGCCGTCTGAATCATGGAGACAGCGTCTGGATCAGCCGTCAAGTTTGAAGACCTAAAAAAACCCAAGCTTGATGACGGCGTTTGGAAAATGGCGACGCCGTCGCGGCCTGAATTATATATATACAAACTCAATTCTACGTTTTTCATATACACTTTTGATAGAAGAAATTAGGGTTTAGTTTATGGGAGAACAAGGTGTACCAGATTTTGGGAGTATTTTAGAGTTCCTAACCCTACTATAATATCCCTAGTTGCTTGATTCATCATAGTAAAGTTCTTTTATCTCTTATCTTTCAATATGTCCTATTGTTTGATATATAATTGTGCTTCCTCTATCTTGAACATGCTTGGCTAGATATTTTAAGTGTTTCCTTATGATTGTATGTGAATTGGTATGTAGATCTTAACTTTGTTGTCTCTTGTTGATGTGTGTGCATGTTTAGTCCCTTATCGTGAGATCTTGGGAGACATGATTGCGTAGAAAGGATTCCACCGGTAATAGTCTTCATACTACCTTACCCGTGTGTGGATGATCCCCTTTAGGTATTAATACAAATGCGTTTATCTAGACTAGGGGCCTTGTAATAGTCGTCATACTACCTTACTTGTGCGTTGCTCTAGTTAGTTATTTCGTAGACGGCGTTTTCGTGTAATTCGCCATGCATTAGAATAGTACCTACATATACATCACAAGTGTGACAAGGCAATAGAGTTAGAAGAAGCTACCAAGGATCATACATGATTAAGTAAACACTATTCTCTCATCATACGGATTCTCCTAATCTTAGTTAGTTTAATTTAGTTTTAATTAGTAGTTTAAAACAAACCACCTTCAAAACCCAAGATTTTACTTGCTTTCATAAAATATAAAAACACAAAAATAATCTTCTCTCAACCTCTAGTTCTTAGTTACATTCAATTAGGACCTTTACTAACGCCTATTCCCCTAGAGAACGATAACAACCCCCGTGTCTTGCATATACTACACTACAACGGTTAGGAACCATGCCTAGGGAGTTGTAAAACTTGAAGTGAAGTTTACAACCTCATCAGGTTGTATTTGACCTGTATGTTGGCTTGGCATCTTGGAAGGTATTCAAACGAATGCAACCGGTGTTTGCAGCCGTGGGGTTGTTTGATCCCCTGTTGTTCGACGCCTTATGGGTTTGGTGTTTTTATATTGTATGAGGTTGTATTTGACCTGTATGTTGGCTTGGAATCCCAGAAGGTATTGAAACGAATGCAACAGGTGTTTGCAGCCATGGGGTTGTTTGATCCCTTGTTGTTCAACGCCTTATATGTGGGGCTTATGGTGGTGGTTCTTCCTGTCCTATTTTTTCGTCATTCGTTCCCATCTTTAGTATATAGAGTTATTTGCTGCCATGGTGTTGTTTGAGGTATATAAATGAATACTCTAGAAAGTTGTTTGAGATTGTGGAAAAGAACAGGTGTTGTTGTTTCTGATGTTCTCGGATAACTGCCTATAGTATTTATAGTTACTTGAAGGTGTAAGATTAATCCTCTTGAGATTAATGTAGTGACAAAATTGTGAATCGTCTCTTGGCTTGGCAAACCGAAAGGTATTTAAACAAATGGGACCCATGTTTGCAACCATGGCGTTGTTTCCTTCCCTTTTGTCTGATTGTTTATGACTTTGAAAAGAACACGTATTACACACAACTTATACGTGTTATACTATGGAACAATATAAACAACGACGGTGATGGCAGATGCATCCGCTGTTTCGATTTGTAATCTTTCTCAGCCTTATAGACGATTACGTCTAATTTGGTTCGGCTGTAGAGACCTTTACTATTGAATGGTAATGATGATGAGTATGAGCGTTCTATTTTTTTGGCTAGGCTACCTATTTGGTATGCAGCCATGATAGACTTTTAATGTAAAATGGCAATGATGATAATCATGAGTGGTCTATTACTTGGCTATGCTACCTATTTAGTATGCACCCGTAATAGACCTTGATCATGAGCTCCTATTTGAGCCAAATTGTCTCACTTTTTGATGCAAGCAATTTTTTGCCTGAAACACTTATTTCATTTCTTTTTCGGCTAAGTATATTGTCACTTTTCATAATTTTGTTGCCAATTTTGGTACCTTCTCATGTAGAATGAGGTATGAATTCTTATTGGGGTTGATTTATCTTGGCAGTGTATTCTTGAGCATCGAGAAATACTCTAGGAAGTTGGTCGAGATTGTAAGAAGTAACAGATTTTGTTAGTTTTTACGTTCTCAAACAACTGCCTAGAGTAGTTATGGTTAGTTAAGAGTGTGACATTACTACTATCTATACTAAAGATCGAAACGAATAACGACAAAATAGGGCAGCACGGGCCACCTTTTGTGTTGGGCTGTTTACTTGGGTTGTTTGCAGTGGGCCTATTGGATTGTTTGTTTTATTCTTCTGTTTATTTTTTCCATAGTGTGTCACGTATTAGTTGTGTGCGATACGTGGCTGCTGGATGGATGTGTGTATAAATATTGGTAATATTGAATTCGAACGGCGATGATGAATATAAACAAGTTCAGTTAGGGCTGGGAACGTCCGTATCTTGGTGGGGCAAACTCTTAGGTTTGCAGCCATGGCGGATGCATCCGCTTTTTCTATTTATAATATGTCTAAGCCTTTAAGGGTTGTATATTAGCTGCTGACAACACATGTCAGTTGCTTTTGCTATATGCTTCCTTTAACGTTTCTTTTATATTATCTATTTCTTATGCTTACAGATAATTTGCCAGGTAGGTTTTTTGAGTCTGGTGTTGTTTCTGTTAATGGCCTATTACTTGGCTATGCTACCTCTTTGGTATGCACCCGTGATAGACCTTTACCTGAAGCTCTTATCTGAGCAAAAATTGTATCGGATTAATGGAATGCTATGGGATGCCAAGTTGGCTATTTTACTCCTAATTTTACACCTTTCTTTTCTCTTTATGTATCCATCTCTATGGATTATCCCTAAATCTGGTATGAAGAGCGAAATTGCACCTCTTAACCGTTGACTCCTTACATGGATGTAGGAATGGCTGTCAAAATGTGGTAAGGGTTTTGCGCTCTCACATGTGTTAGCATATAGAAGAGTGCTTCTAATTCAATACACGTGAGAGTGATAAAACCCTTATCATGTAGTCAGACATTACACATTGTTTCCCAACTATTCCATTGTTGGGCTCTGTACGTTAAGTTTGATGGTATTTGCTTTGTTCATGATCTTTGAAGGTTTCTGAATAAGTACAGAATCATCGGTATATCATGCGTTATGATGGTAGTTGAGTATCTTAGAATGATTGGTGTATAAGAGAAGGAACGAAACGCCTTTAAGAAGAAAAAAGAAAAATAAGATTACCTAAAAGGCATATTAATACTGTCAGAGGGAGGTGATGAGTAGGAGTGGTCTATTGCTTGGCTAGGCTACCTGTTTGGTATGCAGTCGTGATAGACCGTCACCCGAAACTCCTATCTGAGCCAAATGGTTTCATAACCTGATATAATCAACCTGGAAATGGAAAGCGACAAAGCAACCTGGACTGGTGGACCTTTATTGTTGACAACACAGGTTAGTCACTTTTACTGTATGATTGTTTTAACGTTTTTTAATCGGCTATTACTATCAAAGGGCGATGATGAATAGGAGCGTTCTATTAACTGGCTAGGCTGCCTGTTCGGTATGCAGCCGTAATAGACGTGTGAAGTTCTATATGAGCCAAAAGGAATGGGCCTATTAAGTTTCTTTTTCTCTCTTTTTTCCTGAAAGTTGTTTCGTTTCTTCGCTTGCTACCTGTATGTGTTTAATACATGTTAATATTAAATGGCGATGATGAATATGAGCAGTCTATCATTTAGCTTGGCTACCTGTTTGGTATGCAGCCGTGATAGATTTACACGTGAAGCTCTTGCCTGAGCCAAACAGTTTCATGACCTTATAAAGCCAATTTTGTAGCCTTTGACCTTATAGCTGCCAATCCGGGTTACTAGCGTAAATATTCAACTCTGTCGAGCATTCCTAGCATCGGTGTTAGAAGCCAACAACATCCGTTTTGCAAGCGAAATTACATTCGTTTCATTGTTGGCTTCTTACTCGGCGCTAGGAATGATTTCAAGAGTGTGCTTGGGGTTTTGGTACTTTCACGTGTGCTCGGATTGAAACGCCTCTTTCCCGACTCTAAATTTGACAGAAAATTAAAAACTTAGCTCAAACGCATGACCGGGGATGACCTCGTGTCATTCCTTAATAAACTTCTCAAAATATATTACCATTCGACTCTTGAAAGTATCATTAACATAAAATAGACTCATATATCTTTCCAACGATATAAAGCACACCTTCTAACTCTTTACGGTTTAGTTTTTACGACATAAACAAGATCGACAAAATCTGCCGGACTCAATCCAGCCGGGTGGCAAAACAGCCACGCCGGATGGCTAGATGAGTTGCCCGGTGGCAAAACAGCCACGCCGGGCGGCAACTTATTTCTCGTCACCCAAAACTCATTTTTTGACAATTTTTTCCAGAAAACTAACTTCCCGAACTCGACATTACACGAAACTTTCCAGAATTCATTAAAAGAATATAATACATCATTTCCATAATCGTTTGTGGTCTAAATGACCCAAAACATATAATTTACGAGGTTTGCCAAACACCCGTTTCGACCCGTTTCACATAAAACACTTTGTGGAAACTAGAAGGGGGGTTGAATAGTTTACCGGTTAATTGTCATTTTAAAATTTGACTTCTAAAATTGTTAGATTCGAGTATATGCTCAATCAATCAACAATATGAACCAATCAAGATAACTATCTACTTTTAATAATGATACAAACAATAAATGAGAAACACAAACAATATAAAGAGATTAGGTAAAGAACGATCAAAGCAAGACACCAAGATTTATAGTGGTTTGGCTACGAAGCTCCTCTTCGCCCTACTCCACTCCCCGGGTATCCGACTTGAGATTTCACTATGTCAACAAGCTCCCTTTAGGCGGAGAAAACCGTTTACATGTCGCTTACGCTATTTTCCGATACTAAGCTAAATGTCGAGTCCTAATCTTAGCTAGAACCAATCTACCACTTCACAAAAACTTCGTTTCTTGGCGAATACGAGTGTTCTTCTTTTGCACTTGATAGAAGGAGGAAGAAGATGAGATTGGATCACTTGAAACAAGATTAAATAATGTTAGTGATCAAAAGATTTAATGAGAGAAAGAAGGTTTTTAGAGAGAGAAAGATAACTGAAAAATTCGTGCAAAGAGGTGTGTTTTTCTGCTGAGAATAGTGCATTATTTATAGCCACGGAATTCTAACGTCTCCTGATGGCGGTCCCGACGGTCCCAGATATATCTGGGGGCCGCCAAGCCTATCAGGGGGCCGCCACTAGACTAACGCTCCCATTTTTGTCTTTTAGTAGAGGAGGTTAAATCGGGTGTAAAAGCTTCCATTTTTGGGAGAAAACTAGATTTGAATTTTTATATTTAAATAAAACATTTCTTTTATTAAGAAAAATATTTTGTATATTTTTATTTTTGTAGAAATGTAATGGTTAAGAAAAAATAATTTCTTGATCACTAATCATGTTTAATGATTTGTTTGTACATACCTTAAGTGATTTGCGTAGAAATAGAAATTTACGATTAATAACATGTAAACGTTTATTTTATCGTAAACGTTTTTACATTTTATCATCTTCAAAACGTAAAGAGGTCAAAAAATATATATAACGTTTTTAGACATTATCTGTATTAACACACTCTAATGACATACATAACCATTATTCCATCATAAAGACCTGGACTTGAACACATTAACAAGACATTTGCAAATTGTCTTACGACACTTGGGGGGTTCAACCTTACTACGAGCTCGGTTACTAACATAACTACTTGTCTAATATCAACAAGTACTTCCACATCTATGCCTTAATCCAAGCATTACCTTCTTCACATTGAACCTACAAAACGTTAAACAACTAAACCGTAAGCACGAGGCTTAGTAAGTAAACGACGATAACTTGATATTATACATCAATCATCACATAAGCATTACTCTCATCCATCATTAGTCCATAAGACTACTTTCATTAAAACTATCACATTACACATTAAACACATTACATCATATCATACAAATCATTACATACCTTAAATGGATCAAGTTAGTCTTAACCACAACCTTGGTTAGTTTTGCCAAACCAATCTCTAATCTACTCTTAGTCCAAGCTTTCTAACCAAGACTTCCTAAACCTCCATCACATCAGTCACATAACACATATATGATAAAATTAATATAATAGCACATTATAACTGGTTTACTTACCTTGAATCCAGGCTAATAAAATAAGCATTATCACCATCATCTTCAACATTTGGTTCTTATTCAAGATCATTACAAGCACCTATTTTTACATTAATGCAAATACAATCATCATAGGGTTTACACAACCTACTAATCATACCCATCATTAGCTCTAATCATCACATGATCATATCTTGATCATATGATGAAACTCTCATTATCCAAATTAAGCATAAACCATTAAAGGAACATAAGTTTTAAACCCTTGGCCATCTTTAGTCATAATCAAATCCTTTTAATTATTATACGATCATACCATGATCATACCTAAATTCACCAATTCATCCTTAATTCATTAAATAACCTTAATCCCTTATCATAAACACTTCAATATAGGTTTAGAATCACAATTACCCAAAACCCTCCAATTTTGGGTAATTGAACCCTAACTCTTAAATTAACAATTTAACTCAATTAAGATACTTACTTGAGGGAGATCATTACAATGAACTTATTTTATTAATTTAGGACCTTAATTCATACTTAATTGATCACTTGAAAATCTTGATCTTTCCCTCATTCTTGTTTGTGTTGACACACACATAAACACCACACCCCTTCTTAAAAAACCTGGAACTTATGGGAAAGTTCTAGCAATTTGTTAGTTAGGAGTTTGTCACTTTGGCACCTTTGGTCCCTCAAGTTGTATTTCTTCATAATTGTGACACATTAAACTTTCTAAAACCATTTACGTAACATTTATACTTATAGTTTGACTACCGTGTTTGACTAACCAATCATGTAACACATTCAAACTTATAAAAGTCATGGTCAAACTTATCCGATGGCATTCTCGTAATAAAACGCTTAAAAACCCGGTTTTGGGGTGTTACACAGATGTAGATACTGTTCTATTTTTCACACGCGTGACAGTCGCAAAATCCTTGGCATACGTTTAGATATGACGTCTCTTTCAATACATGTTGGGGTTACTTTTGTGAAATGGCATATCCCATCGACAGTCTTTCTTCAAAATATTCGACTCTACTGAACATCCCTAGCGTCCATGTCAGAAGTCAACGACCGTTTGGTAAGTGAAACTACATCCGGTTGGCCGTTGGCTTCTGGCTGGGCTTTAGGGATGTTTTTTAGACTGTGCTAGGGGCTTTGTTACTTTCACGCCTGCCCAATATATAAAAAATAGTTTACATTTAGGCGCACATGACAGTCGCAAAATCCTTAGCATATATTTGAATATCACGTCGTCCTAAATTGTTTGATTATACCGAAAAATGATGATGCGAGAAGCGTGATCGAAAAGTATAAGCAGGTACGCATTTGAAAGTTTATTTTAACGTACAAATTGTGTAAAACCTATATAATTTATCTATGTAAACATAATAAATAAACTTTACCAAATTGTCATTCTGATATTATATGGTGCATCAGATTTCAAAGACATCACGAGAAGCATCGAGCATGTCTGCAATGAAGTTCTTGCCATCTATCATGTGAGTTATGACTATGCGAAAAAAAGGAATGATATTGCAAAATACGGGTACGCGTGCAAAGTTGTTGCCTCAGCAATTGTTGCATATTCTCAGAAGATTCACTGTATAAATACGGGAAATAAGGAAACTACATTTGTATGGGATATTCATTATTTAGTATAACTATATACGGATATATTAATGTATATAAACTATATACGGATATATAAATGTACTTAAATTATTGTTATTAAATTATCAATTAACCAATTTGGCTAGATCAGTTGGCCACTAAGGGTAACCTTGGGGAGGTATCCTTGGAGAGGTCTCAGGTTCTCATGATGGACCTTCAGGGGCAGAAATAAATAGAAGCAGGAGTGGTGTTTATCCCCTAATGCGAAGGTTTAAGGCTTGCATACTGCCCAATTCGATGTCACTGTAGCTTGAATCACTAAGGGTTAAGTCCATTAAGTAGAAACATACTTTTCAAAGTTTACACATCTAGTAAACACACTTGTTTTATTACTAATATAGCCATTATAACTTTCAAATTTATAACTTTATAGTAAATATCCTTGCCTGATATCAGTTACAACCGGTAAACCTTTGAAAATGACCGACACGTCAGCAATTTTATAATTTTCTTAAAATTTTAAGATGACATGGATTTTCCTACGTGTTTAATTTGCTTAGTTGGATAAATTGTCACTAACTATATAAAGTTACACGACTTTAACCTTTCATAAAATAAATTCATCAGTTGACTTTTATCTCATTTTTCCTAATTTTGAGATGAAACTCTAACTTCCAGATTTCTAATTAAACACTTGTTTATTAACTATTGCTTCAATGGGTAGAGTTAAATGTAAGTTTAATCTTTATTAAGTATTAACATTTGTTTATTAAGTATTATAAAACCCTGATTTGATAAAACCCTAAGCCTAATTTTCTTTTTTCAAATAAAGTGTTTACAGTGAATCTTCATCACGATGGAGTATTCATTTCTAACCCTATTAGGTATATTCAGGGTGAGCTTAAGCAGATAAGAGATATAAATTTTAAAGGTATGAGCTTTAATGATTTACGTGATATTGTGAGACATCTAGTTCTAGGGACAATTAAAAGATTATATTATTGTTCAAATAAAAGTGAATTGGATGTTGGGATTAAGGAACTAAAAACTGATAAGGATGTTGAGGATTTCTTAAGGATAGGCTACAAAAACAAATGGTTTGTGAACTTATATGCATAACACTTTGATTATGATGTGTAAGATTTTTTGAATGATGAGGGTAATGTGAATGAAACCCCTTATGAATCAAGTGATGAGTATTATTCAAGTGATGGGGTTGAGGAATTAGATTATGTGGATTTCCATACTGAGGGTAAAGAAAATGTAGTAATTAAGAATCTGACCACCCAAGACCCTTTCTTAAATAAATTGTTTAGCAACCATGGGTCATTTAGGGGTTTAATTGATGAACCAGTACATGTAGACCAAGAACCAATAGATGACCCTGATGATGCTAGCATAGACCCTCTGTTTAAGGTTAAAAAGGTGTTTCCTACCCTAAGCATGACCCACCAATCCCATGGACTGAAATGCAACTTGTCTTAGGTATGAGGTATGAGCACCCTAAACAATTAAAACTAGCCTTAGCTAATTATGGTGTTTTCAATGGATACCAATTGTGGTACATGAGGAATGATTGGAGGTGTATGTTAGTGTAGTATGGTAGGAATGTTGAGGCTGGTAGGTGTGCAGGCATGTACAGCAACAAAAAGTATATAGTCAAAAGAAATGTTTGATGATGATTCACCAAGATATGAGAATAAATCCAACCCACCAAATAAATCAATGCTTGGTAAGAAAAGTGAGGCAACAAATAAACCAATGACACCTGTTAAGAAGGGCAGACCTGTTAAGAAAGGTAAACCAGTTAAGAAGAGTGTATCTTTTAGCCCAAATGTCACAACCAGGAGTCTTAATAGTGGGGAGGGTTATAGTAGAGATGGGGAGGGTGATGCTGAAAAATCACCATAGTCACCAAAGTGAACTAAAGGTAAGATTCTTTAAGAAAAAAAGGGTCTTATCTGTGGGTTTAGACTGTGGGCATCTTGGATGACCATAGAGCAATCTTTCTAGATTAAGTCACTACATCCTGAGCATAAATGTTCTAAAACATACATGTTAGGATCCTTGGTAACATACAAATGGATTTCACATCAGTTTGCTAAGGATATAATCAATGATCCATTTATACCTTATATCAAGATGAAAGATGCAATAAGGCAAAAGTTTATGATAGATGTGAGTCTTGGCCAGTGAAAAAGAGCTAAACAAAGAGCCTTATATGACCATGAAGGTAGGTTTATTGAACATTATGGGATATTATAGGATTATAGGCAAGCCTTGTTAGAGTCAAACCCTGGCAGTACTTACAGACTGTATGTGGAAGATACAAGTGCTGGTAAGTCATATTTTAAGAGATTTTATGTTTGTTTCAAGGGAATGAAAGATGGTTGGTTGGAAGGGTGTAGAAGAGTAATTGGCTTGGATGGTTGCTTCTTAAAGCATATTTGTAGGGGAGAGTTACTTACAACCATGGGCATGGATGCCAATAATCAAATGTATCCAATAGCTTGGGCTGTAGTGAGGGTTGAGAACACAGATAACTGGTGTTGGTTCTTGGCACTATTACATGATGATTTGAAACTTCAACAAGGCACTGGTTTGACTCTCATATCTGATGGTCACAAGGTTAGTGTAATTTTGTATATATAAATATAATTTTGAAATAAATGATGAATGATACTAATTGTATTTGTCAACACAAGGTTTACATAAAGCTGTTAGAGATTGGCTACCAAATGCAGAGCACAAGAAATGCACCAGACATATATATGCCAACTTCAAAAAGAAGTTTAGTGGTCTGCAACTTCAAAAGCTTTTCTGGCATATATCTTCTAGTACAGTTCCACAAATAGCTGTTATACTTAACATTTTGTAGAAATTAGACTGTATTTCTAAGTGCTTGTCAAGAATTAGAAGTCAGGTGTGGTGATTCAGTATTTGGAGTTAATCTTGCTGAGAAAAGATGTGCATGTAGATTATGGAAATTAAGTGGTATTCCATGTATCCATACAGTGGCTGGATACATGCATTTGAATAGGGATCCAGATGAGGGTGTAAGTCACTGCTATTCACAAGAGATGTGGTTCAAGACATACTAACTCTCAATTAAACCAGTGTTAGGGACACAAATGTGGAAAAAGACTGGTAATCATCCTCCTTTACCACCTATTGTGGGGAGAATGTCTAGGAGACCATGAAAGGAAAGAATTAAGGCACCATCAGAAAACAACTCACAGGTTAGTAGAGTTGGTAGGGTTATGAGATGTTCTAACTGTCAAGGCATTGGA
>BQNB010154314.1:2245-15534 GCA_026074375.1 Tanacetum coccineum | reverse complement strand
ATATTCTGACAGTATGGAACCTCGTTGGGTTTCATTAAAATGAATTAAGCACTTGAAGTTTTTTATATTTGACGCCATTTTTTTTAGGTTGAGTTTAGGATGTTATGAAAACATATTCGTTTCAAGAATTATATATATATAGATTAAAAATGTAGATCGCGCAAAGTTAAGCGTGATCTACTCAACGTCAAAGAGTTGTCCTATCAATGCTTTTAAATAAAAGTTAAAAAAATGTAGATCGCTCAAAGTTAAGCGTGGTCTACTCAATGTCATAGAATTGTCATATCAATGCTTTATCAATGCTTTTAAATAAAAGTTAAAAAATTGTAGATCGCTCAAAGTTAAGCGTGGTCTACTCAATGTCATAGAATTGTCATATCAATGCTTTATCAATGCTTTTAAATAAAAGTTAAAAAAATGTAGATCGCTCAAAGTTAAGCGTGGTCTACTCAATGTCATAGAATTGTCATATCATGCTTTTTAATTAAATAGTTTAAAAATTGTAGATGCCTCAAAGTTAAGCAGTCTAATCAGTGTCATAGACTTGTATATCAATGCTTTATCATTGCTTTTATAATAAAAGTTAAAAAAAATGTAGATCGCTCAAGTGTTAAGCCACGTGGTCTACTCAATGTCATAGAATTGTCATATCAATGCTTTATCAATGCTTTTAAATAAAAGTTAAAAAAATGTAGATCGCTCAAAGTTAAGCGTGGTCTACTCAATGTCATAGAATTGTCATATCAATGCTTTTTAATAAAAGTTAATGTCATAGAATTGTCATATCAATGCTTTATGACACCTACCCCTCTTATTAAACTTGGTTTCGAATAGTGTGTAACTTGGAAGTTAATTTGTATGATATTCTATCGTTTCTCTGTTATGAAAGTGACTAATGTATTTGTATGATATTCTATCGTTACTCAATTCACACAATTCTATTTACATTCAGTTGTCTTATTTGTTACAGAAAAAATACATTTGTGTTGTCCAACTCTCTTAATTTTTCCAAAATTTTCCCTTATAAATAGCCCTCACCATTTCCACATGTTCTGCGTTCGTCTAGTAGCGCACATGTTGAACCATCTCCATACACCCCAAATCCAGTTACCATAATACCCGGTCCTGCGGGTGTTGTTCAGCTCTCTAATAGCATATGTGTTGAACCATCTTCCTCAACCCCAAACCCAGTTAGGATAATACCCGGTCCTGCGGGTCTTGTTCAGCGAGCCAAGCTGCTTAAAGAAAATGTATTTATTCTTGATCCGGATGGGGCTTTAATGTCGACACAAGAATATATGCAGAAAGTTGTTGAGGATGTGGGTGAGGATGCTGATTTTAACAGTGGGGCGTGGGTTAGCGCCACTAACTATGTGAATGCTTTTGGTGGCACTGTAACTGGATGTTTGGGAGACATCGACAACTTTCTTAAAAAGGGAAAACTTGAACAAGTTGTTGCAATAGTGAAGTCTTGTTCTCCGAATGCTCTTGGAGATTTAAATGTGACTCTGAAAGATCTATCGGGTACAGTACCTGGAACAATACACTACAAAGTCCTTGATGTGAGTAGTTATGAAAATGATATTACAGTAGGAGCTGCTATGATACTTGTCAATGTCTTAGTTTTTACTCCTAAACCATCAAAGCATTACCTTAACATTACAAAAAGAAATGTGGTTGAGGTTTTCCGTAAGGATACGGTTTCATTAGCTTAACATTATTGTTATTCAATTCCGTAATGTAATTTTCAATTTCGTAATGTAATTTTCAATTCCATAATGTAATTTTCAATTCCGTAATGTAATTTTCAAATTTGAAATCAAACAACTACTATTCCAACGGATACTATTCGAACTATATGTTTTAAAACGTATTTGTGTTGTATTTTTAAATTCCGTCAAGTTCATGTTTTTTATTTCCGTAATTTTTTCCGTCTTTTCTTCCGTGTATTTTTATTTCCGTATTTTAATTTGTAAAATGTTTAATTATTAATGTAATGTTTAAAAAAAAAAATTGTTCGGTGTCCTCTGCGGTCACCACTACATGTGTTTGGTCACTGTGTGGTCTAAGAGAGAGAAAGCTGAGTTGGCGCTGACGTGACGATGTCCTCTGCGGTCACCACTACATTCAGTCTTCAAGACTTTCATACAAATTATATTGTCAATATCTATATCCCAAATTAATTTATTGAATGGAAAAATCCAAACGACTTGTAATACGTAATTATCAAATTTGGCATTCATTCAATTGACTAACAAAATTAATTATTTTGTAAAGGCCCTAATTCAAACGCAATAAACAGGCATCATCGTTATTGTGCAATTTCCTTTGTTCGTTGATGAGATCAGGCCTTTATTAAAACAATATTAATTCATGAGATGTAAACCGCTCTTGATGTCAAATGTTAGACTAATTGAACATATCCAAGATCAATCTCATGTAATCATAACAATAAATTAAAGAGAACTTACTTGATGATAGAACCGACTGATGATTAGGGTTTGATGATAAAGCCATAACGTTAGGGTTCGTCGATTCGAGTAGTAATGTCACCAATCCGATGGAAGGATTTCTCACAAGTTATTGCACAAGTTATTGGTGTTTGATTTTAAGAGAGAATGTTATGTGATAAGATACAAGGAAAAGACCACAACCCAGAGATTATATATATTGTTATATGATAGTTATTTCCATCAAACATTGTTAGTTAGGGTATAATTTTTCATTTAGGCATACTTAAAGGTTCAAATGGTCAAGGCCACAATAACTAAAAGGGTTATTCTAACATTGATTTTTGGGTGAAAATAATGATGGTTTTTTGAGTTGTTATGGATTTTGTGATATTGGGTTACTGTTTTTGTTTTGATTTGATTGTTGTTTGTGTTCATTAACTTTGAAAACTAATAGGAGCTAAATTTTTTTGCCCCTTTTTGTTAATTAGGTTGGGATTAGTGAAATTAGGAAATTAAGGGCTAATTTGGTTAAGTTTGTATAAAAGCTGAAGATGGTGGCTTGGTTGTATGATTCAGTGATTAGGGTGTAGAAAATATATTTTTATTTGGAAAGATATAAATTTAGATGCTAATTTGTCATTTTTATGATGATTTTGAGATGGGTTGTTATGGTTGTATGATATAGTGATTTGGGTAAGAAAAAAATGGGATTTTTACATATGCTTATTTTTGATCATTGAGGTAAAAAATGAATTTGGTTTGCTTAGTGTTTCAGATTCTATTTATATTAGTATTTTTCAAAACGTTACAGCTAAAAATGATGATTAACATTTGCAATGGTGAGGCGAAACGGGATGTGAAAAACAGTTGCTCACATTCTTGTATTCATGTTGAGATAATTGAACAAAGGCGGAAAAATCAGGAACAAGTTTAACTCGGTTACTCAACAGGTTTTATCATGGCATCATGATACTTCAGAGCCTATGCACGCAATGGAGGTCATTATTAGACATTCAGAAGTTTTCGAGTGTGCCAATAAATGCAAAACAGCCAATCAGGATATTTTGAATGATGATGTGTGGCCCATTCACCGCTCGAGATTGTAGGATGGTTGGCGGATATTGTGATGAAAGTGATTTAGTTGAGTAAAATATGTCTCTTGAATTTTATGCAAAATCTGTAAATGTTTTTTAATAAATATTTTATTTATTTTTCTTCATGTTAGGTGAACCTCCTGGATCTTCTTATTTGGGTACACCTACTTGTAATCCTAACAACGATCCTCCTGTTTTGGGTGATTGCTGGTATAATTGCACTTCAGATGATATAACTGGGGAGGATAAAAGGCATCGTCCTTTTTTTTTTGCAAGGTATTTTCAATTTGTTTATATTTTGTTCTTTGGTTGTGAGTGTGATTTTAGTCTGTTGGGTGTCATTTGGTGTTATGTTTATATAGTATGTTTATACATTGTGAGAAATCAGGCTCTTGGGCAGACAGCAGATTGGTTTAGAAGAGCGTTGGCAGTTGAACGTGTAAGAGGAAACTTGCGGTTAAGTGGTTACTCTGCTTGTGGACAAGATGGCGGTGTTCAACTTTCCTGCGAATATGTGAGGTATTTTTTCTGGCATCTGTTGCATAAAATATTTAAATGAATTTTTTATGGTTTTAATAATGAACTTTTCCTATCTTTTTATCTTTACAGAGGGTGTTGCTGATGCTGATTTGGTTCTTTTAGTGACTACAAGGCCCACCACAGGCAATACACTAGCATGGGCAGTAGCATGTGAACGCGATCAATGGGGTCGTGCAATTGCTGGTATATTTATATATTGTCATATTGCTCTCCTTCTGAATGGTTCGGATGGTGGAAGTGTAGTCGTCTTATGGCATTTGTGTATTTGCAGGGCATGTGAATGTGGCCCCTCGTCACTTGACAGCAGAACAAGAAACGTTACTTTCGGCCACACTCATACATGAAGTGAGTTATACTTTTTGTGTAAATAGTTTAAAACGTGTAAGTTATCTTTTGGAAGGTTTCGGATGAGTTATGGGTTTTCAGGTTATGCACGTTCTTGGATTTGACGCTCATGCCTTTACACATTTTAGAGATGAAAGAAAAAGGCGTCGGAGTCAGGTATATGAAATTGATAAATATCTGCAGCTTGTTTTTATCTTCAATTAGACTGTATTTTAGCTGAAAATCCGACACTACAGTATATATTTTGTATTTAGATTATATCTTTTTCTGCATATTTGCAGGTTACTGAACAGGCAATAGATGAAAAGCTTGGAAGGACGGTGACACGTGTGGTGTTACCGCGTGTTGTCATGCATTCACGTCATCATTATGGGGTATATTGCATTATATACATACCTTTTATTAGGGTCATATTTTTGTAGAAATTTTTTATGTACTTTTGGAGATGGTGTCTTTGATTGACAAGTGATTTTTGGCAGACATATTCTGAGAATTTCACTGGTCTGGAATTGGAAGATGGTGGAGGCCGTGGAACATCAGGTTGGTATATGAAAAATTTATTATGAAGCCGTAATAATCAGTTCATAATGTCCGGATAAACTGATTCTGCATTTGTTTATCTGATTTGACATGAAAAACACAAAATGTTCTATTGATATTTTTGGATAACGGTGTATCATACCACTTTACCAGCTGCAACTTAAAATGCTTAGTAACTAATAAAAAAATTGTATCCCTCTTTTGACCTAATATTGTGGACTTATTCCGATTCAGCATTCCACAGATACTTTTCTCACAAAGACAAATTTATTTTGGTCATTTATTTATTGAGCTTTTAGATAATCTAAGTTTGTCAAACATCCCTAAGTATGGGTATATTTTATTCATAGTAAACTAAGTAGTTGTCGTCTTCTAACCATAAATGCGTCTAAACATGCATCAGGATCTCATTGGGAGAAGAGGCTTCTGATGAATGAAATAATGACGGGTTCTGTTGACACAAGATCAGTAGTTTCAAAAATGACACTAGCTCTACTTGAAGACAGCGGTTGGTATCAAGCTAATTATAGTATGGCAGACCATCTTGATTGGGGGCGTAACCAAGGGACTGACTTTGTTACTGCTCCTTGTAACCAATGGAAAGGTGCATATCATTGTAACACTACACAGTTAACGGGATGTACATATAACCGGGAGGCTGAGGGTTAATTGCCCAATTGTAAATTTAGCGATGACCTTCCTCACTGGGACCGTTATTTACTCAAGCTAAACAAGGTCAGTGTTGACTTGTTTCTTGAATATTTTATAAAAGAGTTAAGATAAACATGTCACATAAGTTGTAATAGTCAGATAATAAACTATTTGAGGGCTTGAAAAATTATTGCTTGTTTAAGAAACTAATAGATTAAATAGAATGACCAAGAAGGAATTTTATAGAATATAGGATATGAAATTTTCTAACACTAATATAATTTTTATTAGTGTAGCTTGAATATTAACTAGATTTCACTTTTCTTTGAATTTTCTAATAATTAACAATATTTTTATATTGAGTTTTCAACAATAAAAGGAGGGTAATATATGTATTTAGATAAAATGACTATAAGCGAGATTCTTGTGTATCATTGAACAATATGATTCAGAACCAATTGTATAATCAATTGTTGTAGCATTATTTTATGCATTAACTAGCTATATAATATAAAATCTTCATTATGTGAATATAATCCAAACAAATTTTTCTTTAGTGCTAATATAAATATTAGCAATGATAAAGCGAGTGTTTAGAGTAAAAAGGAGGTTGAAGTATACCCGAATTGTTTGATCTACAGCAAGAACTTAAAATGGATTTGGTATTGTTTTTTTTTCGGTGGACAGTCAGCATTGGTTGATTTTTGCACTTATGTTGTAGCTTATTCTGATGGTTTATGTATAGACACTAACAGTGCACGAGAACCGATAGAATGTTGGTGAAGTACGCTGGATGTAACTCGAGGTGAATTGAGCATCCTGGACCATTTCATTTTTTTTTTTTAAATTGTAATTTTAATTCTTTTATTATTATATAATTTTTGCGTATAATATTTTTTTTTTGATTTGTGAAGGTGTGTGCATCTTCACTAGGGCGAAAATGGCTTTGTTAGGGTTATTGGCCCAAGGAAATGGTTGTTATCATACGATGATGTTATAAACAACTAAATTGGAGGTTGTTCTTGTCCTTCATAACAAATACTTATAGGTGAAGTTTCTTTGATAAGGTTTTTCAATGTTATCTTTTACAATGGTAATATTTAAAGTATAGATTGGGTTGTAATGGTAAATGTTTTAACGTGTAATTGTAAGTACCATAAAAAAATGAAAACGGGTTGAATGGTTTAGATGTTTCAGAAGTATTAAATTGCTTAAACTGTCCAAAGTTCTATTTAAATAATTATTGCTATTTTTATTATTTAAATTTTTTAATCATATTTGGTAGTTTTTGCCAAATATTTAGTACGTAGATGACATTTAGCAGTTTTGGTGGGTTACCAGTTACCACCTCACCAACCCTTTTGACCTGTTTTACCCAAATGCTGTGCTAGCTGTTTTTCAAACTGTTCTTAAGTGAATTTTGAATAGATTTTACAATTTATTTTGCAGGTTGTGTATGATGGGTGTGTGGAAAGTTTGCCATGATTGATGGTGGTACAAGTCCTAATCTCCTGCTTTAACGGTAATTTTTTAAAACACAAATTGCTATTTTTGTTATTTATACCAATTTATTTACTATATGGGCGCTTAAATAATTTTTGTTTGTTTGTCTTTTCTTCAGGTGAGCTGATCTGCCCAGAATTTCATGAACTTTGTAGCGCAGACCCTATTTTGACGTCCGGGCAGTGCCCGAACTCATGCAACTCCAATGGTGACTGTGTGGATGGAAAATGTCACTGTTTTATCGGGTTTAATGGTCACGATTGTAATAAACGTAAGTATAATTTTTTTTCTTGCAATATGGAAATGATTTGTGCTTGGGACATTTTTGATGTTATATATTTTTCAGGATCCTGCCCTAGCAATTGTAGTGGAAATGGGAAATGCCTTAAGAATGGGAATTGCGAGTGTGCAAATGGATTCACTGGGATTGATTGCTCAACTGGTGAGTTTCAATTCAAAGAATGTCGTTTATTTCAAAATATTAGATTTTTTTTATTAGCAATTAAAATATTTTTGATTTTGTATTGTATGCAGCTGTTTGTGATGAACAATGTAGTCTTCATGGTGGGGTGTGTGACAATGGTGTGTGTGAATTTCGATGTTCTGACTACGCTGGGTACACTTGTCGATAATCTTCTTCGATTTATTGACAGCCATGTCGTTTGCAAGATGTTTTAATTGAACGATGTGACAGGGCACAATTGTGCACCGAGTGAATCAAGCATATTGCTGCTGCTTGAGGAAGTTGTGGACATTGACTAATTACCATCATTGTACCCAACTGGTGCTAGAGAAAAATTCTCAATATATTAGGGGTAGTAATTGTGATAAAGCTGTCCAATCGTCTTGCATGTGGGTGTTAAGTTCTCTTTTCTCTGTAACCATTTAAAGTAGCTTAAGAAGCGTACTTTTACCTATAAATCTATAATGAATCAAACTTATTACAATTGAGTAAAGTTTGTATTAATAACAGTATGCTGTGCATATAATGGTAAAAAGTACATTGCATTTTCTTGCACTTTGAATAAATAGAAATCGAGTGACAATACGTTTTTTTTCCACATACGCTAATTCTTATGTTACTAACGTTCAATTATTTTGCTATGCAACAGATTTCAATACAAAAATGTGAAAAGGATGGGGACAATAGATTAAGAGTGTGCCATTCAGCATGCCAAGCGTATAATTTGGCTTGTGGGGCATCATTGGATTGCTCGGATCAAACCCTCTTCAGCGATGAAGGTGAGGGGGAGGGTGAGGGGCTATGCACGGGCTGGGGTGAAATGGATTCGTGGTTTTGAACCAATTGTATGTGTAAACGGTTCCTCAAAAGGGGAACTCATGTAAATCATAGGGAGTTTTAACCGGGGTGTTCGGGTTGTAGTTTTTGGAGGTTTAGTGTATAATTTAGGCGAAAGGTCATAGCGCAAAGTGCTAATGGCTTCAGATTTAGGGTTTGTGTTTTTTCTTACCCAAGAGTTGTTTTAATTTTTTGGGGTGGGAATATTTTTACTTAGGTGAATCCTTTTGAAATGTAGAGGAATGTATCAATTGATTAAGGTAAAAATCAAGGCCATGAACATGTGGTTACTAATCAAGTGTTGTGTTTTTAGTGTGTTTGGGAAATGTTTTAGTTAGTCACGCATGAAGCGTCTTTTATTTCATTCACAGTTCAAGTGTCTGAAAACAGTAGACCTCATATATACTTCGAGGCTTCATTGGCGAGTCTTTTATACGACACCATGACATGTTCATATGTTGCCAACGTACGACCTCAGGATTATGACATAATGTAGAGATGAAGGCGTGACCCATGATATGACGTCACGTTATGTATGTGTAACGTTTGTGGTTGTACCTTCATGCCCTTTTATCAGCGCCTAACTGTAAGAAAGGATATTGCAAACCATACTGATCAAATCCGAGTCATTTCCAAGCTGACTGAGCGGTATGCATTAACTGATTTGTTTGGTATTCGAAAAAAGGACACCTGATACTTTCATTGTGAGTTCGATTAAAGGGATACAGTGCCAGTTTGAACCCGCTCTGACTGACCGAAGGGACTGAATATGATAGAAATCAATCCGAATTTATAAACGAAAAACAATTCGAATGTATAAGTTTAGTTTTGACTTGAATTGGACGTCTTTCGGAGTAATAACAAACTGTTTTACATATGCAAACACGGGGATGACGGATGAAATTTAAATGTTGTAGCTAAAGCATGGTATAAACATAGCTAAAAACCAACATAGATTCTAAACCCAAAAATGATGAAAAAAAGTAGGATATGTGAATTACTCAAGTCAGAGCTATACTACTGTGGAGGTTCACCAAGATTTCTATAGTTGAGAGATCGCATTTGTTCCTTGCTGTCGAAAATGACCATGCTTTAAAGAAATCTGAAAGCAACTGATCCTTGAGGTGAAATGAATGAATCAGCCATGAATTGCACTCGTGGTATGAAGATGGGATATCATCTAGAGGGATGCGACGAACATGAACATGAACTTCTGATGGTTCTACACCAAAAACATTGTCTAAGAAAGTGGGGCACCGGTTCTTGTATGCTATAGTCACGTCATACACTGAAAATAGGACGAAATTATGAGATGAAACATAGATAAGGTCCCATGAGATATCATGGTCCGTTAGTCACTGGAGATCAGATAGAGAAATGGCTAGGTCGGATAACGGGTCGAAAAAGACTTAGGTTGAAATGGGTCATTTTTGGTATACGGGTTTGGGTTTGGTTGGGCTGACCCACTAACATTATGTTTTAATTAGATAGTTTTTTTATCAATTATAAATGCATGTACTGCGATCACAAGTATGATAACAGATTTAGGGGGTTGTTTACGGTAAGAAGAAACAAATAACGTAAGCATGCCCGTTTTAGCTAAGTTTTAATGGAACCGGCTTGAGATAAAATGCAACTCATGGGAAATCATATGATAATTGACTTAAAAAAAGTTATGGATCCTTTTTTAACCAATTTCCAAAAGGCCATAATTTGGAACATATACTAGAAATATATGATGCATATGATCAATTAAGATGATTAAGAATGTTCAACCTGCATCCAAAGATTCCCTTAAGATTTCCAAACAAGTATGAAAACCTCTTGTTTTTGGAAGCAGTACATTCTTCATAATCGGTAGTCCATTTTCCGCTGCAAATTTCTGGCTTTTTAAACACTTTTCTTCCCTAAACAAAACACCTCCGTTAATAAAAAACCATCAAATATGCAATAACGTCAAAATAGCAAAGATCAAACCATTACGTGAAATCAGTTCCTTCAGGAAAAAGAGCAAGCCACAACAGGTCCAATGGATTAGTAAAGTTCAACAGCATCTTTCGCATCATAACTTCATCTACTTCCCATTTTCTCTCCACTGAAATAAACTCTAAAACATGAAACCCCCAACCGAAAATAGCAAACTTCTCAACTACTTTTGATGACATATTTGATGCCGTCCTATGCCATGCTTTAGGAAAGCAAGATACCAAAGATACATCAGTCAACTTCAGTTTTATGGTTTAAAACAACTAAGTAAAAAACGTTCATTATTTGGACTCGGGTTTAACCAGTAATAGATAACTTTAGTTTTGTTAATCTTTTCGAATAAGAAGGGCCATAAAGCTAACCAAAGACCAAAAAGGAAGGTTGTCACCTTTCTAGTGTAATGTATGCTAAATAAGCGAGGCAAAACAGCTGCAAAAATGGCTAAGTAAACTAGAAGCATGAAAGCGGTTAAAAGATAAACCACCAAGCATACTAAACCCCTTATGGCCATTGGAACCGTCAAAGGGTACTTCTTCAACACACCATCAGGCTCTAAGTTTGGAGCTTGAGAATCATCCATCTAAAGTCTTGATAAGAACGAGTGTGTTTTTTTTGACTAAATAAAAATGCACTAGACTTGTGATGATCAGAAGTAGAAGTGGAGAGGACGAAAAGTTATATGACTAAGTGGTTAACAAAAGTGGAATTAGAGTCACATTATACATATGCTTGGCTTGAAATTAGCAGAAAATCAGTGAATATTTGTTAAGTAAAGAAGGAATATAAGGGAATGCACACCTTTTCACTCCAATTAAGCCATAAACTAATATCACACAACTATCATTATTTTTGCATTTTCTACGGTTTATACAAACATTCTCTGTGAATATGTAAGAATTTATATATACAACAATTGTGGACTAATACGCAGTCGTTTTTGACAATGGGCCTGGCTACAGTATCGAGCTCCAAAATTAGCCAAAAAATCCAGAAATGCTACTAAATCCCTTCTCCATCGCGCAATCAATCATCAGCACAATCTAAGAAACTTAAACGTAATAAATTTACAAAGATCTAAATGTCGTGTTCATTCGTGTAACAAAATCTTTCACAAACATTGAATACGAGTGTCTTCACGGATCTTAAATATAATTTTACAACAACAACGCAAAGCATAACAAGAAACGGTCTCAATTCATTTCCTTTTCGTGTGATATAATAACATTTCAGACCTTAAAGATCATGAACACGATAGGAAAAAGTCATCACTGATCTTTTTGAAGCAAAGACACTTCTTTTAATTTTCAAAACTTTCAATGAAAGATCAATAACAACGTTGTCAAGTTCATTTTTTTGGTTCGTTACAACTGTAAAACAAACAAAAGAAAAATACCTACCTGGGGTCATTTACAAAATCTTGATGTCGGAGAGTTGTGTAACATGATACAATTCCAAGAAGGCTTGACATTTTTTTGTGTCTGTGGTTTTGTTTCGTGTTCACAACTTAAAGAAATAAAGACATAAAGATAAGAGTATGGTGTTTTGAATCTATGTTATTTTCAAGATTCTGTGTTGCTGAGGGGATTTTTTCATAAGAAAAAGAAATGTGTAAGTTGGCTTTGGTTTGAGAAAATAATAGTTGACTTAGTGGCTGCATTTGAGAGTGTGAACCAGAAGAAAAAAGAGGAGTATCATTTTCTTTAGGTTTTGTGTAAGTTGTGTGGGTCATTGTTTTATTATATAGGTATTATTTAGCGTCATGTGTTTGGATTATTTTCTGGGCTGTACACTTATTCCAAGCGGCGGTTATGATTATTATTTATTAATATATTATAAATATACCAAATAGGTGATGATCCACTGTAATTTTGACAGTGGGGTCCACAGTGCTACAGTAATGTGCTCGCTCATTTTGGGTCAGCCCGATTTTGGTTTTTTTTTTTTTTAATTTGTATGCACAAAATAGGAGTGAAAAAAAAAATATTACAAAAGTTTCGATTTATTCAGATAAAAATACACGCTGAATACATCTTCGATTTAATAAAAAACCTTAATAACTTTAAATAATCACTAGTCCACAAACGTACAAAACCCATTATATTAAAAAAAAACCCATATAGCAAAAAAAAAAAAACACTTTAAACATGAGGCCCAACACATAAGTCATATAAAAAAATTATTAATAATATACACATTTGTCGACAAACTAGCCTAAAATTCGGATAAAATGTGGCCCAAAGTAAAAAAAAGAAAAAACTAGCCCAAAATTAACCTGAAATCTGGCCCAAAGTAAAAAAAAATAAAATACAAAACGGTCCCTCAACTTTTAACTATTTACGATTTTCTTACACAAAAAATCCCGTAAAAAAATTAACAAAAAAAACACGTCAAGTTTTTATTGTTCACAACTTTTTTACATTCATCGGCCCAAATAAAAAGATATCGAACCGTCCAAAAAAAAGAAAATATTCGGGAAAAAATTAACCCGTCCCAACGCAAAAAAAATAAATCCCGAATCATACAAAAAGAGGAAATATCCGGGAAAAAATTAGCCAAAAAAAAACCCAAAAATAGCCTAAAATCTGGCCCCACCTTTTAACTATTTACGATTTCCTTACACAAAAATTCCCGTAAAAAAATTTACAAAACCGTCCCAAAAAAAGAAAATATTCGGGAAAAAATTAGCCCCAAAAAAATTTACAAAATTAGCCCCGCATAACGCATCGCCCAAAAAAAACTCCCCGAAACGTAAAAAAATTATTCGGGAAAAATTAGCTCCGCCGCAACGCGCGGGTTCTTTTGCTTGTTTATAACATAGTGGTTAAAGCGTCAAGATTTCCTCCTAAAAATTCTGAGTTGTAATCTCACTAGATAAAC
>BQNB010154313.1:0-15534 GCA_026074375.1 Tanacetum coccineum | reverse complement strand
GTAACTGCCGAACCAAACGCCCCTGCTGGGCCACTGTGCAGCGAACCAAACACCCTTGTTTGGGGTTGCTGTCCAGCGAAACAAACATCCCTTTTGGCAGCAGATTCGCACAACAAACACCCCTATTTGGGTCCGTTACAACGCAGCGACAAACATCCCTTTGGGTTGTAAAAACACAACAACCAAACACACCCTTATGGGCGTGTATACACGAAAACAAACATCCCTATATCGCCATTTAAACCAACCCGAATCATAATACCCAAAAAAAGAAAAAAAGGAAAAAAAGATAAAACAATAAAACCAAACTTTTAATTATTATATATAAAAAAAGGTGAAGGTGATGTGGCTGTTGTGTGGAGGTGCGTGGCGTGGTTCGATGGTGATGATGACAGCGGGGTGGTGGTGGCGTGGAGGTGGTAGCAGCGGCGATGATGAAGGTGGCGAGGTGATATGGTGTTCGGGTGAAGATGGTGGGTGTGAAGCGGCTGGTGGTTGATGGTGACGAGGTGATGACAAAGGTGATGCGAAAGTGGTGGTGCGACTGGTGGATCGGTGGTGGTGTGGTGACGGAGATGAAGATGATGGTGACGAGTAGGCGGCTGGTGGGTTGGCCGGAGGTGAGGCAGCCGTGGTGATGATGTTGGTGACGGTGGGTGGATGGTGTCGGCGGTGTGGGCTCGCGGTGGTGGCTGCGACTGGCCAAAATTTTGCCTGGAGAGGGTGGTGCGGTGCCAGAGGTGAAAGGGAGGAGAGGGAAGAGAGGCTAGGGTTATTATGAGATGAAACCCTAGTTGCTTAGAATATATACTTGAAAGTTTAAAATTAAAGTGTTAAGTGTAAAATAGTTTAGGGTGGATTTTATAAGTATTACCACAGGGACCAAAAGTGTAATTTTCGTTAATTAATTGTTCGGGACTCGTTTAAGCTAGATAATGAATGATTCAAATTACGAAAGTTGCGCCATTGTTTTCAAAATGATTTTTCCGATAAAAATGAGTATTTACATGACTATTATTTTATAAATATTTTTATAAAATATATTTAAAATGTTTATTATTTATTTTGGGTATCACGGGTAAGCTTTGCCCGTAAAAATAAAACTTTTATTCGAATGTTTGCATTTTTAACAAATGTTTTTTAAATAAAACATTAAGTAATTTATTAATTATTTTTATTTAATAAAAGCGTTAATTAATAAATTTAATTATTCTTGTGTCGGTACGCGTTTCGTGCGGTGTTCAAAACTTTGCGAGGCTATTTAAGTCATTTTCTGCTTGGTTTCGTGTCTCGGGTAAAACTGAAAAGTTGTCTGAAATATTGTTTTACATCAAATTGCTTTAGAGTTCGAGTCGTGAAAACGTAATTTGTGGCTCGTTTTTGATAAGTCAACATAGGAATAAATATATCTTCTCGTTTTCAAGTCAAATAAGTTTGAAAAATATATTTGTAAATGAGAGATAATAATAATAAATATGATTTATTAATTAAATACGTTTCAAAAATTTTCCGGTTACGCAATAATCATTTTTTTGTGACCGTAAAAGGTCAAAAGTCAAAAAGTCAAGTCGGAACCAAAAGTCAAAGGGTAAAATAGTAATTTAAAATGCTAAAAATTTCGGGATGTGACACTTAAAGGGGCATGACAAAAACATTTCTCTCCACCAAATAATCTCTTTAAAAACCTTGTTAAACCTTAGCCGTGTTCAAACCATCCTCAACCTCACAGCCGTCACAACCACTTTCATTGTCCTGAAGATCAAGTGATTCTTGGTGAGACTTCTTTGTTGGTTGCTTTAGATGTTACTCACTCGCGTGTTGAAAGGATTAGGGAAAATGTTGCAGCTCAACGGTCAGCTCTCATTGGTGTCTGGACCCATTTGGTTAACCCATTATCTGTTGAGAATTTAGTGGGTACGGCCAGTACTTCTGACAGCACGCCAACGACTATTGCGACCACCACTGCCCTGTCACTCACTTGCATCCGCAAGTACATTCCTCCTATTATATAGGGATTATGAGCTATACGGTGCGGTTGTTCAGGGAAGCGGTCAGGGAGAAGCTGATTCTTTCCCAAATACAGTTGAGTTTGAAAAGGTGGAATTGGATACTACTCCGGAGCGTAACCCACCTAGCTAAAACTAATTGATGTTAGCGGTCGACGTTCGATTTACACGAAGTTTTACAACTCCATAGTCAGTGTACCTAATCGTTGCAGTGTAGTATAGGCAAGGCTCGGGGGTTGTTATCGTTCTCTAGGGGAATAGCACTGTGAAGGCCGGATCGAATGTTCACTAAGGTCTAAGGGTTGAAGAAAGATTCTTTTTATATTTTTATATTTTATGAAAGCAAGTAAATCTCGGGTTTGAAGGGATTGGTTGTTATAATCTAATTTTACTTACTAATTCTAATCTAATGGCAAGAACAATTATACAACGAAGCGTATTCACTTGGGATGCACTACTCCTTGCTAGCTATCCAATTCTACCTATTGCTTTGTCACACTTGAGATGTAATGTGTAAGCTATTTTCCTAGGTCTGAACGGATTACCGAACCCGCCGTTCTATTAATATTTCGTTTAGGGCAAACGCACAAGTAAGGTAGTATGAAGACTATTACAAGGCCCCTACAGGTATACTAAATACATGTGAAATATCTTAAGAGTGGATCAGCCATATTAGGGGGCAAGGTAGTATGAAGATTGTTACCCGATGGTATCCTTTCTACACAATCATGTTTCCCTAGGACATATAGAGCGATACAGACAAAAGCTGATTTTCTAGAGCCTAACACGCACATCCATAAACAAGAAGCAATAGGAAACAAGAATCATAAACTATAATCAATTATACTCATTGAATCTGTCACAAACAACAAGATATAATCAATCAATGACAAGGTTTATACATACCCAAATAAATACTAGATGAATTAGCCAAGCATACTCAAACAATAGAAATCATAATCAACAAAAGGAATTGAAGACATAATTTAAGATATAAGTGATAATCAAACCATTACAAGATGTTTATGGAATGAATTAAGTCTTTAAAGTTGCTGGAAAAACACCTACCCAAACCCTTTAGTCGGCCTTAGGGTTTGGGGCTTGATAAAAACAAAGTTATGAGATTGTATTTATAGGCAAAACCCTAATCGACCTTCATGACGGCGTCACCAATAACATGTGACTCCGTCACCGCAACATTTCTCGCCTAGTTGTAGATCTTCTCATTCTGAACGCTAAGTGAGTGTGATCGTCTAATCCGAGAGTTCGTATGAAGGAAGTTATGATCAAAACAATATCAGGTACCCCCGTCGTCTATCCCAGCAACAACCCTCACATAGTCCCAGAGATAACCATTACCACCCAAACCCTGATTTCATCTGAAAACCATCAAGTTGATACTTATGAGGAATGTGAACAAGCCCTTGATATAGACGATTCTGATCTTCGACTTACCCCCGTCGTCCGTCCTAGCAACAAGCCTCACATAGTCCCTGAGATAACCACCACCACCCAAACCCTATTTTCATCTCAAAACAATCAAGTTGATAATTGTATTATGAAGCCCATTAGAATAATACTAGGTCCTGCTGGTATTGTTCAAACGGCCAAGCACTGTAAATTAGCTGATACTCAGGAAGGTGGGGAGGAATCCGTAATGTCTACACAAGAGTATATTAGAAAAGTTATTGAGCGAAGTGGCGTGCCGGGATGACGATTTTACGCGTGCGCCATGGCTTAGCGTGCTTGAGTATGTCAACGTTGATGGAGGGATCGTGACGGGTTGTTTCGGAGATGTTAAGAAATTTCTCAAGAATGGGAAACTTAAGAAAGTTGTTGCAGTTTTCAAGTCTTGTACTCTAAATGCTCTAGGCGATCTCACAGTAACACTCAAAGACCTTTCTGATACAAGCTCTGGTACTATTCATTACAAAATGCTTACAGAGGAGAGGTTTTCAAAGTCAATTACCATAGGAGCGGCTTTGATACTTCATAATGTTTCCGTCTTTTCTCCTAAGCAATCAACTCATCATTATCTTAACACGTACACGAAAAATATAGGTCTAAAGTATTCCACAAGTATGGTGGGTCTGCATAGTTTCTATGCTCTGTTGAGAATGTTGCAAAGAATATTTATTGACTTTGGCATGTCTTAGTAAATCAAATATCTTTCTTTGAATTATTGTATAAGAAAAGAAACATCAACATCAAAAACAAACAAAACTTACTAAACAAAAAACAACTTAGAAAACAAACACGGACATCATTCATCATCTAGATACACATGACATAACAAGATCTAGCGGTATACTAAAAGTTAAACATCTAACTTCAAATACAAACACAACTTATGGAACAAACAACAACTTACAAAACAAACACCAACATCATTCATCATCTGCATATTTTTTCACCGCCTTTTTGACAAAATAGGAAACTGTTGTTCTCCAACCATTAGCAAGCTTTTCTACCTGTTCCCTTATTTTATCAGTGTACCAAACGATGTCACTCACCTTTTTTTAGCAACGCAAACGCGTACCATTTCCAGGATTTCTTCAGCCATAGGTGAAATTTTCTAAAAAATCAAGTCTTCTTCGTCGACCACATAAACTTATGGTTATCAATTACTGGCGACATGTTTTTAGTTATTACGACTGGTGGGTGAGAATCAGAGGGCGGAATACAGTTTCTTTTAAGAACCTCACTTAACATTATCATTTCTTCAGCCATCAGTGCTAATTAATTAGAAGTCACTTCTTCTTCGTCGACCATGGGAAAGTTACCGTTATCACTTACTGCCCGACATGTTTTGAGTTATTAAGATTGTTAGGTGAGAGTCAGAGGGTGAAATACAGTGTGTAAGAATGTTAAATCTGGTATTAATTTAAATACTTGTGTTTGGGGGTCCAATGGTGTATCTGGGTTTGACGGTCTAATGGTGTGTAATTGGGTTTTCAGTGAACTAATCATGTAAAGGAAAACCAAAATTTCTTCATATTCTGCCAAGACTTAGCCACCAAGGAGCTGCCCTTTTTCTCCCACCCATGGAATTACGAAACGTAGAATGTGTAACAAACAATAATCACTGTTAAATAGGTCTAAACGGGCAAAACGGTTATAACATCAAGGACCAAGTGTGTATAAACTCTTATGACTTGGACTTATATGGTCTTACAAACGGGTAAAACTAGTTTCCACCTCATGGACCAACTAAAAATAACCTGTCATGCTACTGAGTAGTGTTTTCCAAAATAAGTAAAATATGTCACAAACAGCTTAAATTAGTCCTAAACAAGTGAAAGTATCAATTTGCCACATAAGTGGAGTTTTATGTTTGCCTTTAAAAGGACTTAGACAGTTTCTACATATGTGGACTTTGATGTTTGCCACTTATGTGGACTTGAATTACAAACATACACTCTCTTGAAACATATTAGTTTTTGGAATTACATAAAAGACCATTCACTTGCACCACCTGCTGCACTTGATTGTGTTGGTATACCATTACCCATTTCTCTTCCATTTGTATTCCTTGTTTCACTTAATGGCACTTGAGAACGGGTAGAAGGTTGACTTGCAGGTTGAGTGGGAGTTCTTTTTTATGGACTAATTCTTTCTGTTTGTACTCTTCTCTTTGTCCATCTACTGTAAGATGAACCTTGACTGGCAACACCTGCACCACCTGGACCACTTTGACCAGCAAACAAACCTATAACAGCACCACCACCTGATCCACCTGAACCATCTTGACCAACTGCAGGTTCTGTTTGTTGTGCTCCCCTAGATGCACTACCAATGGCTTCTGCATTGTTTCCACCTACAATAAAAAAGTTCCTTGTAAACTGTTCCAAGATGTTTAGATCAAAGACACACTTGTAGCTTGAAGCTCAAATAAATACATATTGTTGCCTTTCGACCTTGTCCTAATAGAACCTAAAGAACGTGATAGGTTCTAGATCGTTTAAGCTCTAGTTTGTTTAGAACTAATCTAGGATAAATAATAACAAAGGCGGAATATTCAAACAAAGAATCATTGTTACTAAACAAGGTTTTACATTCATACGTTACACTCCAAGCCCCAATTCTATATGATCAGTTAAAACGGTTACAATCTAATAGGGTTCAAGGAAACCTTGATACCTTGGGGCTACACCAACATAACTAGACGTCTACATCTTTAACACACATTTTTGCACTTTTGCTTATACGACTCTCATACCTAAAACTATGTATAAGGATCTCTTTATATAATAGAGTCCATAAGACTTACAAAGGAAAACTAATTGTATTAGGAAACAAATCTTCCTAATATTTATCTTCATATCTTTGACCAAATCTTTTAGAATCCTCATGTACTCCTACATCTTGTAGAATTCCATAATGTCGACTTTGATCCTTTTGTTTTCCTTTTCTTTCATTCTTGTTTCATTGTTTTGTATCATTGTTTTGTATCATCAAATCAATATAATTCCCAACAATCTTCCTCAAACTCAATTTTAGTAAAATTAGGCGTAACTGTTTGAAACTTAGGCTTATCTTGTTCCTCACTTTCAGACACCCAATCCTCAATAATCGGGGCTCTATTTTCTTTCCTAGCAGTCTTAGGTTCATTAGTCTCAACAGTAGGCTCTTGATTATAATCGTTGCTGCTAAGTTGTCGACATCAATGGGTTCTTGATTATAATCATCATCCGGTTAAGGGTTATAATCGAAAAGAATGCATGTTATTAGGGTTTCTGTTAAGGTTATGATGTCGTGGTGATTATGATCCTTATGTGTACTGGTTAAGAATAACGAAGGGATTTAAAGCTGGCTTACTTCTTTTGGGACAAGTAAGCTTACTGGTGAAGACACGATTGTGACTGTGGTTACTTCTACTTTGTCAAGTAAGAAGAGTAACTCTACTGGTAGTTAATGAAAGATCGACTATGGTTACTGATGCTAAGACGTGTAAGTACTCATGATTTAAGTAACGTTACTGATTGTTACTACTGCTTATTACATGTTAATACTACCAAGTTTATCTTTGTGCTGCTACGAATGTTCAAAAAAGATTAGTACGGCTCGTTGTTATTTACTGCTGCTCGTTTCTATTTTGTGCTGCCAAAGGAAAGTTACAACTGCTAGATTTTAGCAGTTAGTGCTCTTGGACTCGAAGGTATTATTGGTACTGATTATTCTATGTTTATACGAGTTTAGTACTGCTTATATTAGAAGAATAGTAGTGAGTTAATACTGTTTGCATTAAAGCTGCCAGAAGGAGTTTCAACTGCTTATTATATTTTAGTGCTGCTCGACTATATTACAACTGCTAGTTCTAATCAATATCGAACAAAACATAATTTTGGATCTCGGTTGGATAAAAGATCTCGGATAGAATGTATGTTTTGGTTCTCAGTTGTACATGAAGTTGTTAGACAGAACAGATTTGGAACTTGGATAACACACACATATTGGATTTTGAATTGGAACAGATTATACAAAGACTCTTATTATTTGGATTAATTGATTACGGAGATGATTATTTATCACTTATTTGAAGTTGAAGTTGGATTTCCCTCGGCGTACGTAGTTCCTTATCATATTATTAAAAGTTTAATCCTAGCAAACTTTTAAAGCTTGGCCTTCGTTTTGCTTAAAACGATGTTGACAAAGACTTGCAAAATCTAGCAATGTGTGATTTCTCTTATGGTGCTCAATGCGCACATTTGCTATCACTTAAGGAGTTCACGTTGTAGTGCTCTGTTGTCTCATGAGATGTGGATTTTATCGAGAGTTTGCGGATTTACCTTATTACTTTGAAGGTATGCAGTTTGGAGTCATGTGGATAGTACAAGACATAAGACACAAGTTTGGGTTATTCTACTTCTACATCAAGTTTGTTATACCGAGTTTTCTCAATCAGTAATCATTACAAAAAGCCTACAGAATTTGAGATTCAAGGATTGGTTACAACATATGGTTTCACGGGGAGCTTATTGACAAAAGTGTTTAACCCATCTACCATGCACCACTTGGGGGAAGGATTTTCGATACTATTGCTAGTTCATTATTATACTGCTAGTTTTTAAGTTTCTACTGACTTTAAATTCATTTTTCTGTTTGTATGTAATGGCTAGGTAATTTAAGTCATTGGTACAGGACTGGATTGGAAGTGTGACTATATGGTTTTCGCAGTTGTAAGTCATTGGAAGGCTGGATTGGTAGTGTGATATATGGTTTACAGTTGTAAAGATCCAAGGTGCATATCTTCACAAGACCCCTATTGGATTATTACAAAAAAGGGAAGAAGATTACAGAGATATGATTTGCAACTTATTAAATGTGGTGGCATGGAGATTTTAATTTAAGGGGAAGATTGTTTCATTCATGGAAGATCAAGATGTTGGTTTTGTAATCATCAAATAGGGGAAGATTGTTGAGAATTATATTGACTTGATGATACAAAACAATGAAACAAGAATGAAACAAAAGGAAAACAAAATGATCAAAGTTGACATTATGGAATTCTACAAGATGTAGGAGTACATGAAGATTCTAAAAGATTTGGTCAAAGATATGAAGATAAATATTAGGAAGATTTTTTTCTTAATACAATTAGTTTTCCTTTGTAAGTCTTATGGACTATATTATATAAAGAGATCCTTAGACATAGTTTTTGTTGGGAATTAAAAGTCTTAACACTTAGTACTGCCAAGCCAAACAGTTAGTACTGCTCAAGATTACAACTGCCAGTACTAACTGGTTAGTACTGCTAGAAGTAAGTTAGTACTGCCAGTACTAACTTAATACTGGTGAAGGAGTTAAGACTGCTGCATGAAGATTGAAGACTACTAAAGGGATAAAGACGTGTGAAGTGATATGTATTGACTTATTCAGAGTATATTCTATTTTATTAGAAAGATATGTATAAGTTTAACATTTTAAAAGATTTGCAGTTATCTTGTAAAGGACTCCTTAGTGTATAAAAGGAGGTCCTAGGTTATGGTGTTCTATATACAATAGTCATAGAAGTCTTTGATATATAGCTTCAAGGTTGTAAACCCTAGTACTACACAGAGTACTCGTATTATTGATAATAATAATATTGGAGCTTTTCAGTAATATTATTGTTCTTATAATTCCACTGTTTTCATTTAATATTTTCTTAGTATTGAAAGAGTAGATTCTGCATTCTCTCTTTAGTATTCAACAGTTTAATCAAAGTTGTTTTGGATTTATCCAAAGTAACTTAATTTTTACAAGCTAAGGAATAGATCTAGAGTTGGGATCAACACATAGTTTGACTTTCATGATTTAGATTTAGCAATCAAAAGAGACTGAACCAATTTGACATTATATTACTAAACTTAAAAATCACAAAAGGGCTAATGTCAAGCAACCAACATATTTTATGAACGATATCGACTAAAGCAGCGACGCATTGATAAGAGTTCACCATACGAACCTCTTATCAAAAGATTCGTGTCATTTAGCTTATTAATTTTTTTTTTAATTTTTGATGTTGTAATAATTTCTAACTTATAAATAACCGTCTACCTGTGCAATGCGCGGGTATTGTTCTTGTTAATGTGGTGGGGGTGTAGTTCCTAAATTGATGGAATTTAAACCCACAAGCCCTTTTACTACATATAAATAACGTATAGTAGTTTTTAAAACTCTTAGAATGAGAAAATTAAGATTGTTATTATACTTTTAAATCTCAATTAGTCAACATGTTTGCCAAATCTCATCCAATGGTGATTTGAAGTATTTTCGGTAGCCTCAACATCATTTTTCAAAATCATTTTTGCTAAATTAATAATGATGTTTTAAATAATTTAACAAGTTTTTTAATTGTGTAATGCAGAATAACATTTTTTTGAATGTTGTTTCCTGAACAAAAGAAAACGTGGATTTTATTCAAATTTATAGACATCCATAATTAGTTTCTAAGAATTGTATGCTAATTTAATTGATGTTTTAAAATACAATTTAACAAGTTTTTGAATTGTGTAATGCATAATAACCTTTTATGAATGTTGTTTCCTGAACAAAAGAAAATAGTGGGTTTTATTTCTAATTTAATGACAACATAATTAGTTTTTAAGAGTTGTATCAACGTCCTCCGCTATATAACTCACATATTATCGTGTGAGTTGATTGTTTAAAGTTGCTGATTTTAGTATTATCGGTTGTTTAGTTAATTGTGACTTACTAGAGATCAACGTGATTTTATATTTAGCTCGGATATGAGAAAGGGAAGTATGAAGTACACGCTCGTTTGCGTGAATGTGTTTTCGACCACGACAGACACGGGGGTCAAGGGGCAACGCTCCTTGCGGGGTCAACAGTCATGATTGTTGAGATCCAGTCGTTTTTTAGCTGTCATCTGTTTAATAACAGATGGCCTCATTTGACATTCACGAAAAACAAACAATTTTCTTTGTTTTGCTCTGTCTTCATTGCCTAGAAACAAAGTGATTTGATATTCTTATCCCAATAGAGATTTCATGTAACATATGCTCACTAAGGGTCTAAAATAGCTTTTTTGGAAAGTGGATATATACGACTTCAGTAAATATCTAAGATAATCATCATACACCTCTATCCAAATTTCTTAACATGTATTTAACAAGGTTTTACCCGCGCGTATACCGCAAAACACTCCTTATACAAATCGGAATTACTTGGCAAACGCAAAGTGTTTCTTCCGCGTTGCCCCGAGCTTTACATGCATCATATTGATTGAATGGTTTGTGAAGTTTTTTTTTATGTAATGTCAATGCTAGTAGTTTTAATACATAAGTAGAATTGATAATTTTTAACCTAAAATATTTACAAAGCCAATGCGAAGTTTAGACCCATAGTTTCTAAGCTAATACAAAATAGGCGCTCATAATTTTAGCATTTAGCCCGAACATAGTTGTCGTTTTTCCGCAAACTCATAACAATTGTAAACTGATCGGTGTAAAAATGAATCTCAGTCATCTAAAATGAAATTTATTCTTATCTATAACTGTCTACTTGAATTTTCGACATGCTTTCTTCATTATTAAGCACATTTGTTATCACAAAAACTGGCATATAGCTTGAACAGAAAGAAATTGGTCAACACTATTATCGTAGGGGATCATTTTTTGAAATCTTATCACTCAATTTATAAGTAATCGTAACCATAATATCCCAACATTATACCCCCTTCTTTTGCTTACTACCTTCGAACCACCATTGAATCTCTTTTCCTTTAACAGAAGTTACTTATTATGCCAAGCATTAATACAAGGTAGTAACGATGGTAATCGCTTTTATCGACATTTACTTTATCAATACTTAAAGTAGTTGAGAATTTCCTATATATAACTATATACAAGCATTTATTTCACATTCCTTAGAAGTTAACATTCATGCATAGGTATGCATATAGTTTTAGTTAATTTTTTATTTTGTTGTATAATCTCTCTGTACAATTTTACCAAATGTATCATTTGATTTGAATATAACAAATAATTTTATGATTAATTGTAAGAAATATGATGACAGGTGTTTTTTGGATTCTTCTCTATGGTCTCTGGGAAATAAATGATATGGTATCACTAAACAAAAGGGCACACAAACGTTTTTACAAGAAAATCTATGAAGTTACAAAAGAATCACGTATATCATGTTTAAAAAAAATAAGAGTACCATTTCATTAAACGAGCTTATACGTAATATATATTTTATCTAAGTTATGTGTTACAAATGCATCTCTATTAGAAAGTCTTTGAATATGTTTATAAGTTTAACTATAAAAAATTTGTGCTTTGTGACACCCCGTAAGAAAAAATAGATCCCCCATCGTAGGTAAAAGTATCATGTACCTGCACGTTTGCATGTTTTACCGTTAATTTCTCACCGTAGAAGAAATCATTTTTGATCGGTCACAACATTTTACTTTGTCTTTAGAAAGGAATATATGTGATGCAACGAATATCTCATCATGTAATTACTCTATGTCTAAAAGGGTTTCTTAGACGAGTAACCGATAAAACTATATATCAGTGCACATTTACTGATAACGGGTTTTTTCATTGTTTGAGTCAGCTACATTTTATAAGACACAGCAATACATACAATTAAACAAGATATTATGACTAGCGGTATTCTATTGAAGATTCACAAGAAAATTAAGTGGTTACAACTTATAAGTACATATAATAATAAAGACACAACATATATGATGTGCTCATGATGAAAAATCAAGATCAGAGGATTACATACAAACCATGATGGAAACCGCAATATACCTCAATAATAATGGAAAAACCTAGCATTACAAGCTCACTTTATAATACACTACCCTACTACTTTTATCGATTGAAGATTCTTTTATCATGCTACGTATTACATCACAGATTCAAATTTCAAATAGACTGAGGACGAAAAGCAGGATATGTGGAGATGCTTTTAATAGTCTTAGAAAAGAGGTATGATGATCTAACGTATTATATAATATACTGATGAGGTCATTAGTGTGTATAGTATGCTATATCTATCATGCCATTGTTTCAGCAACCAGCCAACACTTGAATTTAAAATTAAGAAAAACATGCATGCAATTACTTGTTAGATTAAATCTCTCAAACTTTGAATATCAAGAGAAAACCATATTATGCGAGTGAGATATAATTATTGGATTGTGCAAAAGTGTTAGAGCGTCGGCTTTAGAAGAAGTTGCAGCCAAGTATCAAACCTGTACGCTCACATCTCTCTTCCTCATCGTCATTCGACAAGCTTTTGGACTCGGTAAGTCGTCCTCATAAATTAACCTTCACATGTCATTTACTCGTAGTTTAGCAAACCTCGACCTTTCACGCTCGTCACACACTCGATTAGCATGGTATAAACTCTCCATGCGAAGGTTTAAATGAAATCAAACATGAACAAGTTGTGGTCGTGCCTTTACATGAAAAAATAGGACCTGCGGTAAACTACGTAAAACAATGTAACTCAAACCATAAAGAAACTATAAAGCAGCGTATAAAAAAACGTAGGCAGTCAAGAATGTGAACGCCTTAAAAGTCGCTTGGGTTTTAGACAGAGATCTCGCTGTCCTCTATTGTTCGTGACCAGACCTATGCCTTATCGCCTCGTTCCTAGCACTGCCATCCATTATTTTGCGACCAAGATATGTCCACTATTGTATTCGTACGACCATGCTACTGACACTGTTTTCGTGCCCAGCCACTGCAGCGGTGGCTTCGTAACTCGGTGTGTCTTTCTACCATTGAATCGATTTAACCCACCAGAATTTTCAAACAGCATGCTGCTATGTTGCAGCCAATAGGGTTGCGATAACTCAAACACCACCTCACTCATAGTTTTCGACCCTAACTAACCCGTGACTAACCACTTGATGGGGGAATATGAACCTTGGAAGTACACAGAGAACCTCTATAAAATTTATATTAAGGGGCGTTGGGTGCAAGAAGATGTACTCGCCACAACATAGGTGGCTCCCTGAACCCTCACTGGGTTGGAGCTACGACGTTTAATACAGAAAAAGGATAGAAGATGATAGCCATGCATATTTGAAAGATAGTTATACATGCCTACATATCCCAGGTAAATATATAAATGGATTAAGTGTGCGTTAGGGTAGGGGAGAATGTAAGACAACCCCTAAAACATGGCTCTTGTCAATTCGACTGCTTGGGGACAGCTCTCGAATCAGAAAATAAAAGAGAAGCAAAGCCTAGTCCATTGTGGAGTTTTAAATTTACATATCATGTGGATTATTTTATAGAAAATACATTGCATAGTATTGTTTATAACTTGCATGGAATGTAGTACTCACCTTAGAGAAATTTAACTAGTAAATGTTAGACTTAATGAAAGTGTGGGACATGCATATGGTTAGAACTTTTCTAGTAGCTCCAAATCAGACTGGCATTGTGTATACTCTTATAACGAGTCGATATTATTTCGATTATAGTTAAGAAAATTAAATGAGTGTCTTCGGTTTTCGGTGATTTAAAGTAGTAACCACGAAACCAAGTCTTAACGTTAATAAACCAAATTTAACGCGGTTTATTAAACTTATTTAACGTTAAAACTATTTAACGTTTGTTCAGATTTGAACATGAAAATTTAAAAGAATATAAAAAAAGTTGTATTAGCTTATTTTTAAGAGAGTCAAGTATTAAAACAAATTATATTTTTTTTCTGATAAGAGATAATTTAATTGAGCCGTAGAAACCGTGTATCCAAGTCGGAAAAATTCAACAGAAATTAATTTATGACTTCGATGTAAACAAATAAAAGCGATAAATATAAATTAGTACTTACAAATCGCTTTACTTTTTTTCTGTAGATCACATGAAACTGTATAATAATAATTACGACGCGTAATAGTATAATTTCCTGTATAGATACCTATAATTGTAAAGTCGTCACTAGAGCCAACTGAGAGGTTTGCCTACAAAACGTTTTGAAAATAACCAAACTTGTGGTGCTTGTCTTAAGGGAAAGCAACACAAAGCCTCTTGTAAGTCCAAGATACATAACTCTATTACTCAGCCTTTATTCATGTTGCATATGTACTTGTTTGGTCCAACTTTTATGAGCAACTTAATGAATAAAAAATATTTTCTAGTTGTCACTGATGATTATAGCATATTTACTTGGGTTTTCTTTTTAGCATCTAAGGATGAGACTAGTGGCATTCTTAATAGCTTTATAACTGAGATAGAAAATCTAGTTGATAAGAAAGTAAAGGTAATCAGATGTGACAATGGAACAGAGTTCAAGAATAGAGTTATGAGTGAGTTTTGTGAAAAGAAAGGCATTAAGAGGGAATTTAGTATAGCTAGAACTCCTTAGGAAAATGGTGTTGCTGAGAGAAGAAATAGGACACTAATTGAGGCTGCTAGAACCATGTTAGCTGAATCTAAGTTACCTACTATATTTTGGGCTGAAGCAGTTAATATTGCTTGCTATGTGAAGAATAGGGTATTAGTAGTTAAGCCTCATAACAATACCCCTTATGAACTATTTAGAGGTATAACACATGCTCTAAGATTCATGAGACCATTTGTGTGTCATGTTACCATTCTTAATACCTTAGATTATTTGGGCAAGTTTGATGGAAAGTTAGATGAAGGATTCTTTGTTGGATACTCATTAATAGTAAGGCTTTTAGGGTATACAACATTAGAACCAGAAAAGTAGAACAAAGTTTGCATATTAGGTTCTTGGAGGATAAGCCTATTATTACAGGTGATGGACGAAAGTGACTGTTTGATATTGATGTTCTAACAAAATTAATGAATTATGTGCCAGTTGTTGCAGCTACAAAATCTAATGATTTTGTAGGTACAAAAGAAAGTATTAGTGCAGGTCATTCTAGCAAGGAGAGGGATCTAGCCAAGACTGCATTTTGATTCCACTGTGGAAAGATGGTTTACTATTTGATTCTTCTTTAAAGAATGTAACACCCTCAATTTAGCTTCATGTCAGCGGAAGGGTCCAATGGTGTTACATCATAGCACAATAACTCAAATCATAG
>BQNB010154312.1:0-15534 GCA_026074375.1 Tanacetum coccineum | reverse complement strand
GCACACTTAGTATAAAGAATACAATTAAAGGTCTAGCACAAAACACCTAAAGGATCGGGAAGGATTGCGCGCGTGGATATCGAACTTTGGTGAACGACTCGTGAAATTTTTTCGAAAATAGTCATAGTCCAGGTTTTGAAAAACAACCTAGTTCGCTATGACTCGTGCTCTGATACCAATCTATAACACCCCTAAATTTACATCGCAGCGAAATACAACATTGGGGTGCTACTTCATAATATAAGCTCACGAGTCACGTTAAACGACATTCAATTTTTATTAAAAAGATCAGAGTTACAAGGTCCCAATAACTTTATAAAAACTCATTTCAAAATAACCCACAACATGTTTAAGTTTCTTTAAAAGAAAACATTTTATCATATGTGCAAAGTTCACCAAGTCCACGTCCTTCGATATCCGCATTGCATCCCATCCAAGCTAGCAAGTATATACTTGAGATAAACATGCTAAAAAGTCAACAAAAGTTTTGAGTGAATCCATAGAGTTTATAAACAATCATTTTGAACACAAGCATAGCAAAATATTTAGTTCAAAGAACAATCACAATGATGCTAGAGCCACGAACCGAACCTTAACCATGTGCCCAACCTGGAGTGATAGCACTCCCAATACTAAAAACAATATGTCTTTGTATGCCCTCGCAAGGAACACACGCTAGACAGGTCGTTAGGCCAAAATAGATCTATTATAATTGAATTAGCGTTCACCGGTTAGCGGTGATTGACGGTTTATGAAGGAAGGGCCACAACAATACACTCATAGCAACGTTTATATAATAAAATCACATGTGTTTGATTTTCTAAAACAAGCATGTATCTCCCTCACGGGTTTTTAAAACATAAAAAGAATTAAATGCGAGGCTATCAAATCACCGTATATGTAAGAAGATCATAATTAAATTGAAGTGTCAGACGAGCGAGAAAATCTCTATGCACCACCTAAAATGCGTGATGCAACTTAGAATGATAAAATATAACCAATACGTATAAATATTATAAGTGTTCACGAGATATGTTTCCAAGATAAGCATGGCATTGCACTCGAATTTCCCCAAATCCTTTGTACTCTACACATGACTCCTAACCTGATCTCATAGGTAATAAAACATCTATTAAGTTTCGCCCTTTAATTCCCATTTTACAATGTGTACCATACGTTTTTAGATTTCAAGACTAGACGTAAATTTTCATATTCTGAATTTGACCTGATTTCATAGACCCATAACTCTTAGCTCGTAAATGATCTAAGTATGAGGATTTCACTCTTGGAAAGAAATTTGAATCTAGTTTTCAAAAATGTAAGGCTCATCATCTAAAAAGTTTCAAAACTATAGTAAAAGACTCATTTACCCCTAACTATTCAAACCAGAATATTTTCAAAATTTAACCCCTTACGAAAACAACCATAATTCCCATTCTATGATAGCTATTAAAGTGAATCCAAATGGAGGTGTTAGCTTAATGTGTCTAATACAGGTCTCATCATTTTATTCCAACATTATAGTGCAAAAACCTAGAGTTAAGCTCGTTTTCCAAACAATGGTCCAGACTTGACTAGTTTTCGTAAAATGACCATATCTCACTCATCCGGAGGAGATATGGATCTATCCAATTAGAAACATATAGCCAAGACCCATATCACATATTTCTACAACCCCCATCAATAATCCAAGACTTCTTAGGCCAAAATTTTTTCTATCTGCAATTTAACCCATTTATAAACTGCAAGGTCTCAACAGTCCCAAGTTTTCCTACCAAACACCAATATTGGTATATTTCCTAAACCGTTTATCCGCAAAGGCTAAAACTATCTCTCATGTAAATTTTAAATGTTTACCTATCCACCTAAGTCAAGAATAATTTTATCTATAATTGTACAAATTTATTGGACTTATTTCAACACCAAAGAATTTGAGACTCAGATTTTGACTAGTTTTAATAATTTGGCCATAACTCCCTCATCCGGAGGAGTTGATAAACCATCTAATTAGCCACATGTAGCTATAGACAATATATTCATCCAACATGTAACATAACAGTAGGGCTCTAAGTCAAAAATTATGGAATAGCCATGTTATTGCCAACTGACCTGGAACCAACCTATAATCTATCTCAAAATGCTTCCAAACATTAATTCTAACACTATCCAACCACATGCAATGTCATATCCATCTCTTCCACACATCTCATACATCAAAATTATAATTATTTCCAGGAGCCATGGCTAAAATGCATGGCCAAAAATAAAAAGAAATCAAGAATTAAAGATTAAACTTGCAAGATTATGATTAAAACTAGTGAATCAACACAAACAACCACCTGACTTGGTGGCTGATTTTCGGACCAAGAATCACCCAAAATCTTTCAATAATTTTCTTGTAAATATCCAAAGTAATGTTTCCCACTTGATAATATAAAACATAAATCAAAAACTTCATAAGAAAAGTCCCCAAAAAACCCCATCAAATTTCATGAAAATTAAACCCACCATTGCAAGTGGTTATAAGATGATGTCATGATGCTAAAATAGTGTTTAATACATTTGGTAAAATGAGGTGTGATATGTGAATTGCAAAGCCATTGGAGGTGGATGAGGAGGGAGATGTTTTTATCAAATGTGTGTGTTTGGTTTTGGTGAAGGAGGTAAATAAATATAAAAGGGTGTTTGGATTTAATTTTGTAGGAGCTAATTAGATAATAAGAGGTGTTTAGTTTCTTCATTATGTTTATTTATTTTTATAAACATATATACCATATTATTTTGATTTAAAACACTTAAGTTAAATATTAAAAGTGTTAAAGTACTATTTTTGACACGGCTTCGGCAAAAACGCAAGAAAAGTCAAAAAGTACAAAAATAGACATAATTAAGCTTCTGTGGATAAAATATGAAATTATCAATAAATTATCGATTTCTAGAATGCTATAACGGATAAATATCCAAAGCACGACTCGTAATAGCAAAAACGACGATTTTTTTAAAATGGCTAAAAATAAAAAATAATAAATTCTATAAAAATTAGAAAATATAACTTAAGTTTAAGGTTTAAAATTACGATCTTAAATTTCTTGTTGTTAAATTTACACTTACACTTTCACAACACATGATCACCAAATAAAATCGGATCGTTAGCTTTCAATAAAATTTATCCTCATTTTCCAAAGTAAATACAGTCCACGTTAGGAATTCAACAAACCTTGACGATTGGGATCCTACTACGTTTCAACTTTTTAACTTCATAATCCATAATTTCTACAGGTTCTTTAACAAAACAAATAGTATTGTCGACCGTAATTTCTTCAAATGCCACATGCAGATTTGCATCCGCCAAACAATTCTTTAATTCTATACAAGGAAATGTATCGTGGTATACTACTCAACTCCTGGGGCAATCTTAAGCGATAAGCAACTGGACCTATTCTTTCAAAAATCTCAAATGGTCCTACATATCTCAGAGCTAATTTTAAAGAAGGCTTTTAATCCCAATACCTTTCTTTCTTAGCTTCATACTCCTGGTACTCGCTAAGTGTCATGTTCTCTAATCAGGCTCTATTTCCATGATCCTGAAAATTAAACACAATACATGAGTAGATTGTGCTCTAAAAAAATAACAAGAAATTAAATATACTGAAACAAAATATATACAAAACTCAAATTTAAAACCTAAATATCTCCCCGGTAACGACGCCAAAAACTTGATGCTTATTTTATTTTAATTATTTTTTCTCAAGTTTTAAATTTATAAAACTCGATTCACCTGACAAACGCACTAACGGGCAGAGAACCCGATCATGAGTAGTGTAGTTATGGTATATCCGAGGTCATCCCAAGACCTAAAGGGCGGTCTAAATCTAAGATTAAATGGTTGTCACATTTAAAAGATGTTTGAATAATTAAATTATAAGAGAATAGATGAGAAGAATGAAATTGGTTTAATCAATCAAAGGAAATGGTATAGTGGAAGGATACTAAGAAGATGAACCCATTTAATTAAATATCCAAAGTTTAATTATCTCGATCTCAAGTGCAATATCTAATTATTGTTTTTTTAGTGGTTTCTAAAGTCGACAACCCTGAATAGATATATTTAGTCTGTCCTTTAATTCCTGTGATCTCGAATCCCCCGAAAGTCACGAAGGTCAGGCAACCAGTTCATAATGATTAATCCCAACTATCCCAAGAACTAGTCTAATAACCTGTAAAGATTATTAACCCTCTCTGAAAGAGTTCCTGTGCTTTTTAAGTATATTAAGTGATAGAGGCGGTAACAGGATTAGTTCCTACACTAGGGATAGGGTTTAAAACCTTCCCTAGTACCACTGTTAATCCCACGTTCAATTGGTAATCTAATAACAAGATTAACAGGATCTAAACCACCCGCAATACTACCAAAACCCAGGGTTACACGATAATCAAAAGGATATCCAACGAAACAATAATCAAACAACAAGATTAAATAAATAACTAAGGCAAATTAAATGGCATGAGAAATAATTAAACAGAATAAATATCAAATATCAACTAATAAAGCCGAAATGAAATAAATCACCATAAGTAATTAATTGAAATTAAACTGTAATAGTTAAAGAATCATGTACAAATCATGCTGAAATAATGCTCCTGATCTTCTAATTGGATCATGTGGCGAACCCGAAAGGGGTTCGCCCTATACCCGAATTAAGCAGGCAAGCTGCCTGCTCTTTTCTTTCCTTTGTCCTTATGCGTCAGTTGAGGGAAAAAGGACCACCGAAAGTGAATTGATATTGAATTGTATGAATGAATTAAGTTTTCATTCGTCCCATTGTATACTAAACTCAAAGTATTGAACTTTGGCAAATCAAGTCCCTCATCGTAGTTGTAATTTTATATTTGGTCCTTGAAACTTCAAAGCATTTGTGCACCTTCGGTCCTTGTGATGAGTCATCTTTACGGCGTAACCTTATCGACATGGTTACACCATAATCCTCCTGACGTGGCGTTCAAACATTTAGTAGAAAAATATGTTATGGCGTAATTACTTCGACACGTTATGTCGTGACCCTTAGTGAGCATCAATATCATTTCTATAATAATATTTGACGGCGTAACTCCAACGGGACATTATGGCGTAATGCCTCATCAACACCAAATCTTCGTAATTAATAATTGATTATGGCGTAACTCCTGCGGGACTTTACGCCATAATGTCTTCTTAGCTTGCAAAATCGATTATTGCTTGTTTTCGTGTCCAAATCCCGTATTTCTTATCATATACATGCTTTTTACCTGAAAACAACAAAATAACAGTAAAAGTATAGAATTCAAGTATTTAAGAAGCATTTGCAAGTATTTTAAGGGGTAAATTGACACTAAAAAGTATCAAACATTTGATGTTATCAATTGTCAACCAACAAAACACCAAACAAACTTTTGAATTCCCAATCATCCACCTTTGTCTCGATAGGATCACTTGCACATTAATTGTTAGTGCAAATTATATATCAATTATTTCTAACAGCCTCCTATTAACACATTCCTTCTTTAGTCTCACTCGTCTTTCCCTACTTTTTAGCTCTATGAAATCTTTTTCATTCTCATCCAAGAGCATATCGTGTCCATCCTCATCTTATCTTTCTTTTTATCCTTTTAAAGTATATATTTTGGTATATCTCGCCAAGATATTAAGTGTCATTCGTCTCCCTTTAAAAAGTAATCCTCATGGTATTTGTGTGTCACCCAATAAACAAATCCCCCTCTTGTTTATTAAAAGTCGGCCGAATCTTAGTCTTTAAACATATGTCTCTATTCTTTTTATTTCATTATTTAGATTGTTGATTGCATGTGTCTAGGTTCTAAATCCCTTTTAAAGTGTCATACTTGAGAATAACAACACCTAAAAATGCATGTCTAGTTTCCTGCTAATATATTGCTATATATATGTGCACTTGTCTACTAAATTTGTTTTGTAGCACACATCTATATCTTGATTCCTTGGTGCCCCAAACAAGGGGGAGCTTACAGTTAGGGGAGCACTTACAAGTGTACTGCTTATTTAAATTAAATTCATCAAACGTCTTGAGTTTTGATGGTAATTTATATGATCCATGGATCTGCTAGAGTCACTTTGTAAGGTTTGTTATTATCATGGGGATGAAATGAGCAAGGGGGAGCTAGTAGATATGTAGGTAAATAGCACGAAGTTGGTTAAACCGTGATGAAAGAAGACTTCACTAGGATGATACAAGCTCACCTTTATAGGAAGATAGGATTGGGGATTGTAAAATATGTTGATCCCTTCTTGATAGATCTTAATTAGCTTGTTAAAGCTTAGTTATATTGGATAGATCCAAGACAACTATAGTAGAAACTAAGATTAAGAATATCACAAACTATGCGGAATCTAGTTTGCAATACTAAGAAGAACAATGAAACAGTAAAACAAGATCTTTACTAAACTTTCAATATATTAAATACTATTTTGAGTTACAAAATAGCTATGAATACTAACTATGATTGCTATGCAAACTATGAATACCAATATGAAGACGGATATATAGATCTATGCCTTAGGGTTCCTTTTATACACCAAGGAAGCCCTAATAGGCTTACAAAACACGTCAAGTGATCAATGCATATCTATTCCTAATATATCTCATGCATATCACTTTAGCAGTAGTAACTATTTATACTAACAGTACTAACTATATAACTAACAGTACTAATAAACTGACAATACTAACACTTTGTACTAGCAGCACTAACTATAATACTAACAGTAGTAACTTTAGAAGCCTTTAATTCCCAACAATCCTCCCCTAAACTTGATATTCCCTTGTTAATCATCAAGTTTCTTCATTACCAGCATCTTGATCACTAGGAGGAGGTATCCAAACACTCTTCTACTTCCGAAGTTGTGATCTTGTAAACCTGAGAAGCTCAATTGCCATTTTACATTCATGATCAACCTCTAGTCTTCTATTTAACATCCTTGAAAGCATTTCCTATGTAAGAGGATATGTATTTTCTACCATCATGTGAATAACAATTCCAGTATCCATCAACAATACATGAACTCCACATGAGTCAAATAATCTCTAGCTTAGAAAGTTGTAGTCCTGTTGATTCTTCCATATTTCATCTTCTTCACTAGGCTCAAATAAATTCTTCAAATCTCCCCAAAGCAACAATTCATATCCTTTTGGGCTTGTTGTCTCATACCTTTCTTTACTAGCCTGTAAAGATCTATCACATCTTGTCTGTCAAAGTCATCAAGCATTCCACTGAATATTTTATAATTCTTAGAACTTCCATCTGCTCTGATGATTTAATAATACATCATGTTCTCTATCAGAATGTGTGTCCTTGAGTCATTTATTGGATATTTGGTAGCCAAAGATTCAAAATCTATAGCAATATCATCCCCTGGAACTATATCCAAACATGATCTAAGCTCTTCTCTTTCAGTCTCATCCTCTAGTTTCTGCTTCTTGACACACTCTTCATCATGTTCCACTCTTGGTCTCTTCTTACTACTTTCTGCTTGCTTTTGACTGTCACCATCCTCCTTGCCACTATCTTTAACCATCTCAGAATCCAAAGAAACAAAATCATTAATCCACTTTTGCTCCTTTCATATAACTTCTGAATTTCTTCAAAACTCTTGCTCTTCAGTTAAGTGTGAGTGTAATTGCCCATGTGTTTCAGATAAGTTACCATTTTGTTCTTGAGTTGAGCTCTGGTTGGTGGCTTGTTTCTAATTTGTTTAGCTCTTTGTGCAGCAAAGAACTTCTTCCTTTCTGCAATCAATTCTACCAACATTCTAGCTTGCTCATCAACAGTGAATTGTGCTCTTTCTTCTTGTTGAAGTCTTTCAACTAGTAATTCATCTGCATCTATCCTTGCTTGAACATCTTCCATTTGTTCAATTAATGTAGCATCCTTAGCCTCTTGCTTTGCAGCTTTTTCCCTAGCAATCCTTCGCTCTTTCTCAAACTGTGCTTGTTCTTCTTCAAACAACCTTTGAGCTAGCTCTTCATCCATCTAAATCTGTGCCTTTCTTAGATTCTTTGGAGTAGGTTCAGGCTCCACCATCTTGCCTTTACCTTTATCTTGGCTTTGTACTATTGGTACTGGTGTTGCTCTCCTTGGTTCTTCTTCAACATTACGAATCATTACTGAGGTTGTACTTGGTCTTGCACTCCTAATGACCACAAGTGTATCAGCAATAGTTGTCATCTCAGTTTCAAAAAAATCCCCAGTAGTACTTGTAGAAGGACCAGCAGCACTAACATTTGAAGGTCCATCAGTACTAAAATTAATACTAGCAGTATCAAGCACATCCCAGCAGTAGTAATTTGTCTAGCAGTACTCCCACCTTTAATATTCTCCCCTGTTTGGATACATACTCCTTATCCAAGCCTTTTCTCCTGGAGGTACCAATCTTGAAGAGCTTCATCCCTGGGGTTCTTGCCCTTAGTGCCTTTTCCAATTTTTTGACTCTCTTTTTCATCTGTTGGATCACCAAGTCTTGAGCAGTCTTTAAGTTTTCCAAGGCAAGAACTTTGTTTGACAATTAGGTACAAAGATTTATCAATTCAATAAAGTTAGGTCTACCCTCATCACTTCCAGGTATGTGGCCTCCTGAGAGAGGTGAATCATGGCGTGTTGGTGGTACAAAATCTGTTAAATTAACTTGATATTCCATACTGTCCTCCCTACTTCCAGATGTGTTACCTTCTAAGAGAGGTAGGTCATAGGACTTTTTAGATACAGTCTCAAACCTAGTCTGAGCAGTTGCACCCCCCAATGTGGTATCTTGGTGCCTGGGTCTACTACCTGAACCAAGTCCGTGAGGAGATGGTTCATTAAGTGTTGTCGTGGGTCGGGTCTTATGGATGTTCCTACTTTCCTGCTTTGCCTCTGTCGCAACCCTAACCACTCTGTCATCCTCTCCTGTATAGACAGCCTCATCACCAACCTTCTTAGGGGGGCCACTAATCTGAGGAATCTCAGTGTCTCGACCTCTTTTGGCTCGCCTAGGTTTGTGAGTATTTTGGTGTTGTGTTGTAACAGTAGTAACTTGAGAGGGTGGAGCAGTTAAAGATGGTGGTTGTGGTTTAGAGGGTTGTCCTGAACCTTCACCCTCAACTACTTGAGGTACCAACATAGATGCAAACAATCGAGTTATTCTCCCTGAAAAATCTATATTTTGTCTTTTCATATTAGTGAAAACCTTTTTAGTATGTACAGTGTCACAACTGGCAATTTTCAGAATTTTTAAATGACAATTTTACCCTTTGACTTTTGGGTCCGACTTGACTTTTTGACTTTTTGACTTTTACGGTCACATAAAAACGATTACCGCATAGCCGGTAAATTTTTGAAACGTATTTAAATAATAAATCCTAATTATTATTATTATCTCTCATTTACAAAAAATTGGTTGAAAATTCATTCCAAGCGGTTGTTTTTGAACTCAAGCAATGTAGAATGGTATGTATAAGGTACTTCCATTGAGGGGGAAAAAAGATTTTTGAAAAGTAAGTTTAGTAGAAACTCTTTCATACCCCATCAATGCAAGGTTTACAAAAATTTCAGCATTTGATAGACAGGTAATACCATCCTCATCATTAAAGTGAAGATCACTCCTCACTGATGATTCTGATATTACCACTGTCTTACTATCAACTGTGGCATGAATTTGCTTCAGATCATTAATTGTTTTGGACTTAGCAGTAGCCCAAAACTGCTCAATATAAGAAGCATAGATAGTAGGACTTACAGTTAGAGCATAATGAATCGAACTAGTTAGTAAGAAAGTTCACTAGCGGATGTAAACACAACTGTCTCATATAATCTTTCCAGCAAGCCACCATGTTGCTTGGGTCAACGAATTGTAAGATCAGCATAGATGATTAATTGATGACCGGACGTGATCAGATTAGGGTTTGTAATTTAGAGCGTATGAGAGAATTAGTTGAAGTTACTGTATGATGGAGAACGATTTTATATTGTTAATAGCAAACCTACTAGCGAAGAAACTGTTATTTTTACTGTTAACCTCCTCAGCAGTATTATCTCTAACGATAACAAACAACACTAACTTTGGCTTAGCAGTACTAACTTTGGCTCAGCAGTACTAACTTTGGCTTAGTAGTACTAACTTTTGCTTAGCAGTACTAACTTTTGCCCAACAGCACTAAATCCTGCCTAGCAGCATTCACCTTATAACTACCAGTCTTAACGCCAAATTCATCACTAATACCATCTCCAAACCATATTAATCATGAATATAACAAACACATCTTTAGAGATTAAGTAATCTAATGCTAGCAATCAAAAAGTTAATCCTGCTAACATCGAAAGCCTTTGTGAGAAGATCTGCAACATTGTGGTCTGTGTGAGTCTTGATCACTTGAATCAACTTCTTCTTATAAGAATATCTAATAAAATGGTGCCTAATCTCTATGTTCTTGGTTTTAGAGTGAAAGACTGGATTTTTCACAATACAGATTGTACTTTCATTATCAATGTAAATCTTGGTGTTCATGAAATTAAACCCATAATCAAGCATTTGATTTTGAATCCATAACACCTGTCCATAGCAATTAGCAGCAGCAACATACTCTGCTTTAGTAGTTGAATTGGCAACTATAGTTTACTTTTTACATTGCCATGAAATCAACCTTTTGCCAAGGAATTGACAACCTCCTGTTGTAGATTTCCTGTCAAGGCTAGCTCCAACATAATCACTATCAGAAAAGGCTTCCAAGTCAAATGGTGAATCTCTAAGATACCATCAGCCTAATTTAGACTGTCCTTTTAAGTATCTAAAGATCCTCTTCACTACATGAAGGTGTGAAGTCTTTGGTGTAACTTGAAACCTTGCACAAACACACACAACAAACATTATGTCAGGCCTAGAAGCTGTTAAGTACATTAATGATCCAATCATTGATCTATATAAGTGAACATCCACATCCTCAGCTTCTTTATCCTTGAGCAATTCCTTGTTAGTCTCAATTAGAGTGCTTGTTGTCTTAACTAAGGAGAAATCAAATTTCTTTAATATATCAGCCACATACTTGTCTTGGCTGATGAAGATACCATCATCTCTCTGCATAACCTGCAACCCTTAGAAGAAAGTGAGCTCCCCCATAGAACTCATTTAAAACTTCTTGTGCATCAAAACTTCAAACTCTATCCATAAAGACTTCTTAGTAGACCCAAAGATGATGTCATTTACATACACCTGTACTAACAGGATATCATCTTTGCTCTTCTTGATAAACAAAGTCTTATCTATAACCCCTCTTTTAAATCCATTTTCTAATAAGTAGGTAGACAAAGTCTCATACCAGACTCTAGGAGCTTAATGTAGACCATATAAAGCTTTTTCTACCTTATACACTTTATCAGGGAACTGTGGATCTTCAAAACCAGGAGGTTGGCAGACATACACCTCCTTTTCAATAGTACCATATAAATAGGCACTCTTCACATCCATCTGGTACACAATAAACCCCATAAATGATACATATGCCAAAAATAACCTGATTGCTTCTATCATAGCAACAAGAACAAAAACCTCATCATAATCAATTCCTTCCTATAGGGTGTAACCTTGTGTAACCAGTCTTGCCTTGTTTCTGACTACTATCCCTCTCTTATCTTTCTTGTTTCTATAGACCCATTTTGTTCCAATGGCATGCTTGCCTTTGGGTAAATCAACTAATCTCGCAAACTAAACTGTAGCAACTCATCTTCGATTGCTCTATCCAGCTTGGATCTTGAAAAGCTTGTGTCACCTTCTTGGGTTCTATTTGTGAGAGAAAACAAGCAACTAAGCAGTTTTGATAATCTTTGTGATTTGTTCTCCTCTGCTTTTTAATGTAACTAACCATAGCATGTTCTTTAGAAATCTTGGTCATCCTCCTTGTTTGAGTAGTTAAATTTATGTCTCCAATGATCTGATCTTTAGGATGATCCTTGTGAATTCTGGTTGTAGGAATAGGACTGACATTCATGGTGGTTTCCAAGTTGTTAAGGTCAGCCTCTAAACTCACATCTTTATCATCATATGTACCACTAAAGATACCAGTATCCTCCAAATCAGGCATGAGAGGATCAGTAGAAAGATCATCAGCATTAGTAATTTTTTTCCCAACAGTACTAACAGATGGACTAACTGTACTATCTCTGTTAGTGCTGTTAGCATAACCTTTCTTCTATTGAACAAGAAAATTATCCAATTCAGCTCTAAAATCTTGCACATTCTGGTCATCTTCTTTATTTGAAGCTCCTTTTTCTTTCTCTTGACCATTTCCTTCACCCTTATTTGATGGTTCTTCATTAGTCTTTTTACCAGCATCATCAGCAACTACATTCTCTGAGATCTATGGACTATCATAAAGTAATGGTAGCAGAATATATTGTTGAGTATCATCCTTGATACCTTCATTCTTATTAGTTTAATTCCTTGCAGTAACTGGCTCATAATTCATAAATTTTGTTAGTAAATCATTATCAAAGATCCAATCTGGTCCACTCCCTGCAACATTGGGTTTGTTTGTAAGAAAGGTTATGTGTAGGTTTTCCTCTACATTCCTAGTTCTAGTGTTAAATACCCTAAAAGCTTTGCTATTTACAGCCTTCCCATCAAATTTGCCTAGGCAATCTAAGGTATTAAGAATAGTCACAGGACACCCAAAAGGTCTCATAAAACTTATACTAGGTGGTCTACCATGTAATAGTTCCTAAGGTGTCTTGTTGTGAGGCTTGGTCACTAAAACCCTATTTTGAACATAACAAGCAATACTAACTGCTTCAGCCCAAAATATAGTAGGTAATAATGAATCTGCTAGCATAGTCCTAGTTGCCTCTATTAGTGTTCTATTCTTTCTTTTAGCAACTTCATTTTTTGTGAAGTTATGGCAACACTAAACTCCCTCTTAATCCCTTTCATCCCACATAACTGATTCATGTCATTATTTTTTAACTTAGTTCCATTGTCACATCTGATGATTTTAACCTTATGATTTATTTGGTTTTCTGTGCCAGTAATAAAAGTTTTAAGGATTTCACTAGTCTCATCCTTAGTGGCCAAAAAGAAAACCCAACTAAACCTACTATAGTCATCAATGACAACAAGGCAATATGTCTTGTGATTGATACTCCTTACAGATGTTGTCCTAAATAAGTCCATATGGAACATTTGTAAGGGTTGGCTAATAGAGCTCACAAGCTTGGTCTTACAAGAAGCTTTGTGTTGCTTTCCCTTCTGACAAGCAACACAAGTATGGTCATTTTCAAAGAGCTTTGAAGGCAAAACTCTAACAAGGTTTCCTCTCACAAGTTTGTTCATTGTTTTAAAGTTTATATGACCAAGCCTCCTATGCCATAAATTAGACTCATCTATTGTAGCCTTTGCAAATAAACAAGTCAAACCTCCTGAAGGAACAACATTCTTTAGATCAAAACTGTACATGTTGTTCTGTCTAGGAACTTTAAGCAAGACTTGACTTTCATCAAGTAGCTTAAAGTCAGGAGATAGAACAAGACATTCAGTCTCTGTGAAAAGAACACTGTTTTTCTTGTCATACATTTGTAAGACTGAGAAAAGATTAAACTAAAGTTCCTTTACAAAGTATACATCTTCAAAGTCTAATTTCCCAATCCTAATTTTACCTTTTCTAGTAATTTTACCTCCTTTAGGACTTCCTGCAAATGCAACAAATCCAACATCAACCTCTTGATAATCTATAAGAAATGACTTGTTCCCAGTCATATGCCTAGAGCATCCATTGTCAAAAATCCCTTGATTTTGTAAAGTATATTATGGATTACCCTACACTCAAAATAAGAGAATTAGTTTCTCTTGGGGACCCAAGCTATTACTGACTTGAGTCTGCCTTGTAGATCAACATAGTCAAATCTTTTAAGCATGTATGATCCACTGTCTTTGGAGGTATGGTCAATAACATTTCCTGTTGGTCTCCAAATCCAGCATGCTGAGGACTTAACAGCATTTTCCCCATTTCTCACAGCAGCACTAACTACTGCTTTTGGCCCAGTAGTAGTTACATTGTTAACCCTAGCATTATTAACAGGCCTGGCAGTACTAATTGATGTTGTTGCTTTGGGAGAGCTTTGCTTAGCAGTATTAACTGGTACTTGTCCTGACTTTGTTACAACTGCTGTTGGAGAAAAATTCCTTTTAGGATGTGGGAGAGTAAATTTATTTTGGTGGTTCACCCTCTGAGCATTGTTCCATACTAGTCAATTTTCCCTTTGACCAGTAACCATTCCCTTATTATTCAACACATGTTTTTCAACCATTTTATTATCATGAAAATCACAGTCTTTGATTAAATGGTTAAAACTCCCACACACAAAACAAGCTTTCTTTATAAACTCAAAACCATTCCCGAGTTTCTAAGTCATAATCACATTCCACTTTCTTCTATTATCCCTAGGACATTGACTTTTCCTAGGATACTCTACTTGCCTTTGTGTGTTTTCCTTATCAACAGATTTCACATTCTCATCATATTTGACAAAATTGATTTTAGTGAACCTTGGTTTTGTCTGATCAGATTTAGGTCTAAACACACTATCATTATCACTATCAGTGTCCCAATCTTCAATGATAGGAGCACCAGGCCTAATAGTTTTAGACGTTTCTACAATATCCTTACTAGTCTTAGATATACTAGTGTTAGCCTTAAAATATGGTGACATATCCGGAATTACATTAGTTCATTTATAGTGTGACACGCAGGGACTAATAATGACAAGTTACAATAGTTAGGTGTCACTAGGACTATAAATACCCCCTCCATACTTCCATGGATGGGTAGAGGATTCATTTTACAGGTAATAAGGTATGTGTGTTTCTTTCTCTAGAAAATACACATCTTTCTTTTCTCTCACTAAATAATATGGCTAAACATTTGTTCAATCCTCCCCGACCTCCGGATCTTATTTGTTAGCTAGTGTTTCTTTTTTCTAACACATTTGAAATACAAGTGTGGGAAACATTATGATCTTTTGTTCGTTTGTATTAAGTACACAAAAACTACACGTTAACTTTCCATGGAAACGCGACGTTTCAACTTGGTAAGGAACATAAGAGCTTAATGAACGCATGCATGTGATAAACACGATCATATAATAAGCTAATCGAACCCATTTCATTACTAAGCAACTTAACGAAAGTTATAAAAACTCTAAGGAGCTTAATGGGTTATTGATGGACTCATTAAACCCTCAACAGGCCCAACAAGCCACGTTTTCAAAGCCATAGCTTATTTATAAGCTCTACGAGTTTAGTTAGGAGCCTTGTATGCTTAGCTAACTCACATGAACTTTAATACACCATAGAAATCAAAACAGACCCTTAACAGGCTAAACAACCCATTACCGTGACTACAAAAGACCTTAAGCCACAAATATGCTTTGGCAGCTTATTTGTGAGCTTAGACAGCTTATAAGATTTATAACAAACCTAGAAAGTTAATGGACCTAAGTGGATTG
>BQNB010154311.1:0-15535 GCA_026074375.1 Tanacetum coccineum | reverse complement strand
ACTCTCTGGCTAACTTACCAACCTCGTATTCTGTCGGCTATTGCTGTGACCACTTGGTGAAGTAAACCCGATATACCAAACTTGAAAATGAAGTAGAATTCCCTAAATTTGTTACTTAAGCTTGCACTGTTGTTGATTGAAGAACGGTGCAGAAGAAAGCCTCTAAGTACCCTATACACTCAACTAAGAGCCAAAATAAGTGCAACACCTCTTGAGACTATCCACATCGGCATCTGCGTGTGACACTGAGCACTACAACATAACTCCTTTAAGTGATAGCTATAACCCGTGAGTACTACAATGTAACTCCTTACATCAGGAAATAACTAGATAATTTAAGTCTTAATCATAGCTGTATACGTTCAAGCAAGTCATCAATCGATAGATTGGGTTTGAAGAAAAGGGGTAGAAAATAGAAGGAAGTCTTGATGATGAAATAAGTAGACGCCTTCGTGAAACCTACTTCAATCACAAATAAGGGATACCAAATCAACTTCGTGATCACTTGTCATTGTAATCCGAATCTTTAGCCGTTTTGATGTTGTAGTGAATCTTATTCGGATCGTTTTTAGTGTTATGTATCGTGTTTTTTTTCTTACTCCTTCGTTTTTCAAATTTATAAAATGTTAACGTTTGTAAATTTGATCTCGCGGAGTGGTACGTTTATCGTCGGTAGGAAATAAATATATCACGATGATCGAAACGAGTTCACGATCGCAATGGTGTATGTCTTAAGTCCCGTAGTTTACCGATACTCGAAACCAAAAAAACCAACAGGACTTAAACGAATAGATTATATTCATGTTTGACTAGTTCGGTTCCATATGTAGTTTAGATCGGTTCTCAAACAACACTTGACTAGTTCGGTTCATTAACAGAACTCATTTGGTTCCCACGTACAAATGACTAGATCGATTGTTTAGTTCGGTGGTCTCGTTCGGTTCCAAAAGAAAACAACTAGATCGGTGGTTTCACTAGTTCGGGTCTGAAGAAGTTTGACTAGTTCAGTTCCGTGACTAGATCGGTTCTTGAAGCACACTGGCTAGATCGGTTACTTGTGAGATCAACTAGTTCGGTTTGCAAAACAACAAAGTGTACTACCGTCCTTCTCGTTGTCTTTTTACCGAAACCAACAAACCCCAATGTACAACGAAGCTAAAAATGTGGATCTTGTCTCCCTTTTTTTTCTTTGAACCGTGGACCACAAATAAGCCAAGCAATAAGCTCTTTAGACAAGGAAATAAGCTAGGAAAAGTGGCGACACAAAAAAATAAGCTAATAACAAGCTTAAACGAAAGGAAAGAAAAAAAACTGTTTAGACCACAAAGAAGACACGAAAAAGCTGTTAAAAAGACAAAAAAATCAAATCCAAAACGTTTCCAAAGAGACAAGACTTGTTTGAATTAAAGAAACACAAATCGTTTTTGTTTTGTTTTGTTGCCGTAACTCACAACCTTAATAAAACAAAAAAATAAAAATGAACACGACCCACTAATCTTTGTTGTACAAATAAAAAATAAAACAAGCTTAATGTATGAAGCTATGAATAAGCCGAATATAAGCTAAAAAATGACCACAAACAAAAAATACGAAACCCACCCCGTGGCGAGTGATACCAAATGTTATCCCAAGATAATAAGCTATCCAAACACAAGATAAGCCATACCAATAAGCAAAATAGAAAAGAGAAAAGAAAATTGAAAGATTTATTAGAGAGAGAAAGTGAGGGTGGAAGATTACATACACACAAGTGAATGAAATGGTAACCAACACCCTCTCCATGGCAAGATTGATGTGAAGAGTGCATTTCTTTGTAGTATATCAGATGGATATGAAGAGTGCATTTATGTATGGCAAGATTGAAGAGGAAGTTTATGTCTGTCAATCTCCAGGGTTTGAAGATCCAGAGTTCCCTGACAAAGTTTACAAGGTAGAAAAGGCATTATATGGTCTACATCAAGCTCCTAGAGTCTGGTATGAGACTGTATCTACCTATTTATTGGACAATGGATTTCAAAGAGGTCAGATTGATAAGACTTTGTTTATTAAAAGAATCAAAGGTGATATTCTACTAGTTCAAGTATATGTAGATGATATCATTTTTGGATCTACTAAGAAAGTTTTATGCACTAAGTTTAAAAAGCTAATGCATAAGAAGTTTCAAATGAGTTCAATGGGTGAGCTCACTTTCTTCTTAGGACTTCAAGTGACACAGAAAGATGATGGGATTTTCATTAGTCAGGACAAGTATGTGGATGAAATCTTAAAGAAGTTTGGTTTTTTAACTGTGACGACATCAAGTACTCCCATGGGGACTTCAAAGCCATTACTCAAAGATGCAGAAGTTGGAGATGTTGATGTTCACTTATATAGATCAATGATTGGATCATTGATGTATCTAACAGCTTTTAGGCCTGATATAATGTTTGTTATATGTGCTTGTGCAAGATTTCAAGTCACACCTAAAGTTTCACATCTTCATGTTGTGAAAAGAATCTTTAGATACTTGAAAGGTCAACCTAAATTGGGCCTTTGGTATCCTAAGGACTCACCATTTGACTTGGAAGCTTATACTAATAGTGACTATGCTAGTGCAAGTTTATACAGGAAATTCACAATAAGAGGTTGTAAATTTCTTGGAAGAAGATTGATTTCATGGCAATGCAAGAAGCAAATCATAGTTTCCAACTCTACTACTGAAGCAAAGTATGTAGCCGTTGCTAGTTGTTGTGGACAAGTACTATGGATTCAAAATCAAATGCTAGATTATGGATACAACTTCATGAATACCAAGATTTTCATTGACAGTGAAAGCATCATCTGCATAGTTAAGAATCCAGTGTTTCGCTCAAAGACTAAGCACGTTGAGATTAGACATTACTTCATCAGGGATTTAAATGAGAAGAAGCTTATTCAAATGATTAAGATTCACACTGATCACAATGTTGCTGATTTACTCACAAAAGCTTTTGATGTTGGAAGATTTCAATATCTGATTGCAAGTATTAGAATGCTTAACCTTTGAAGCATTAATTGAGGGGAGGTTAATATGCAGCAGAAATAATGCTTGAACTAGAATGGCATAGCAGCTAATGATGAAATTCAAGTTAGTACTGCTGGTCTACCTTACTACTGGTAAGTATACTTTATACTGCTGTTATAATTAATACTGTGAGAATTGACTGAAAGTAAAACAGACAGAGAGAAAAAGTGAGCTTAAAAGAATTGAGAGAAAGCAAAAACAAACATGGAGAAAGTGTGAGCTCAAAAGAATAGAGAGATTTGTGAAATAAAAATAGACATAGTGATTCAATAAGCAAAAGAATTGAGAGATATAGTGAGCTTAAAAACAGAAAGAGCACTTGTGAGAATCAACATTGAGGTTAAAACCGGTACCTCAAAAGTTAATACTGCTAGGTTGAACTTAGTATTGTTGGGAATTATTTAGTACTGTTAGTCTAAACTTAGTACTGCTGGGCATTACTTAGTACTGTTAGGCTAAACTTGGTACTGCTAGACTACCGTTAATACTGTTTGGGGCATAACAAATTTTTGGCAATTAAATATAGCCGTTGAGATATTTCTGCCAAATATTTCGCTTATAGGGGTCTATAATTTGGATAACTCTTGATCTTTCTTTCACTTATAAGCTTTCTTCAAGATAAAGAATCCATTTTATTCAGTTGGTCCAATCAAAACCCTTACGCGCTTTCTATAAAATCTCAATTAACTTTGCCAAACTCTCATACTATCATTAACGAACATTCACCCAGAACTCTTATCATAACTCATTCACTAATGGCGAATTTTAAATTCTGCGACAAACCAAACTTGGTTGCTTATCTAAAGAAACCAACTGGGAGTGAAGGATTCCAAGAGATAGTAGATTTTCTCAATGCCCTTATTTGTTTTAAATCTTTTTCACCAATAAACCCTTTTAAACCAATAAACCGTTTACTCATTTTTTATTAAAAAGATTAACGGTTCGTTTTAAGTCTTATTATAAACCCAAAAAACTATTTAACCAAACCCTTGGTCCATTTCCGAGCCCAAAACCCTTTTAGCCCAAGTCAACCTGTTTAAAAACCAGGTCAAACAAAAGTTATAAGAAGAAAAGGGCACGAGAAACCCCTTTTCACTGTTCACCGTCGTACCCACATTTACCCTGCTCCAATTAACCTTCTTTAAGTAGGAGTTATCCCTTCTAGAAGCTAAGGCTGACACATCTGATACTCAGGTGTCCACGTTGGCAATCCCAACGCCTCTGATTGGCTATGTATGCGTGTAGAGCTTTCAACGGGTGAGATCAAGTGACTAGAAAGCAGTTATGGATTAATGGTCTGGATAAAATGAAGGAGGAGCGTCCTTGGATCTAGAATCATCTCTTCAAGGCTATAAATAGCTCACTTGGATCACACAACAAAGAAGGAGAAGCTTTAGTGTAGTCTTAGTGTAGCTTATAAAATTTTAGCTTAATGTAACATTTTTAATTTTGATTTCAATTGATGTAATTTCTTTTCAAGTATTGTAATCAACTTTTAATAAAATTTAGTTTTCTCATATATCTTGTTAAATTCAGTTTTACTTTATATTTAGCATCTTATGTTTTAAAAAGTATAATAAGGTCCTTATAAGCTCTCTTAAGCTACTCTAGTCGGTTTACACTCAGTTAAGCTCACAAAAGCTTAACTGAGCTTGTTGTTACTTTAATTCCTCTCCACATTTTACCTTAGCTTTAATCGGATGATGAACCAATCCTGGAAGGGTTCATGGACAATACCAGCTTATCTATGATAAGCTGGAGCTCAGTAGATAAGCTTTTTGAGCAAATTTTCATCCCTGTTTAAGCAAGGGATTCAGTAAGTTTTTCATTTTCCTTTTATAGCTTCATACTTTGCTTATTAGCTAAATATGCATATTAATTGCTTTTTGTTGTTGAATTCTACTTAATGTTGCTTAATATAGATGTTTAATGATTGTTTAGTCATAGGATAGATTAAATATCATTGTCTGCAAGTTTATTCTATAAAACAGTTAAAAACCAAAAATAGTGGCATAATATTTTAGCTTATTGTTCATGCTTATTTGATTAGGAAAAGTTTTTCACTAGGTTTGTTTATAGCTTTGTATAATCTGGTATTTGCAATTTGTGCATTAATTCTGAATTTCATAAGCTTAAAATAAGTTTAAAATCTTTAAAGGAGTGTTTGGCACAAGGCAGCATTAACTTGAGTTAATGCTGCCAAGGCAAATTGGTTCTTTGGATTGACTTTAAATTTCATTTTTAGGTTTATAAATTCAGGATTTATGGCAAATCTTAGGTTTGATCAAGTTTTTAATCATGTTAGAGAGTAGTAATTAATATCTGTTAGTATAAGTTCAGTTTCTATTGCATTTTTAGCTTAAGTTTGTTTTAGCTGTTTCTATTCATCAAAGTGCTTTTGCTTGAGTGTCTAATTAGTATAGAAGATAGTCTTTAGTTCTGCATGATTAGCTTTTAAGTTTTGTGTCAAATGCACCAGATAGTAAAATAGCCTTAAGTTCATTTCATAGCTCAAAATTTTAGTTAAGATGCAAATTAGCTTTTAAAACTTATTGCACAGTTAGTATTTAAGTTCATTTCATGCACCAGATTATTGTTGCACTAAGCTCATGACACCGAAGCTCAACCTATATTTGCTATTTTAGCAGTTATTTTGCCCGTACAGATGTTGAACCTCAAAATCAAGTTCTCCGACATGGTCAACGTTCGTTCCGTGATAGCTAATCACCCAAACGGGGAGTTAGGAGGTTAATTCCCAAGAGATCTATTTATACATTCCGCGCTCACATAATGCATTAACAACTACATCTATGCAATGATAGTTCATGATAATGGGCTCAGGAGGGGTTTATTGTACTTAGGCTAAACACATAATCAATATCTTTAAACACTTGCGTTCCAATTTATAAAAACAAAGCATGTTTTCACCTAAATAATTTTAATTCGTAAAACTGTAAAAGTGGGGCTATGAGTCAACTGGAGTACGATAGTCCAATAATCACAGATAAAAGTACGCAAGACGATAAATGCACCTATTAAATCAGGTCGTATAAAGTACTGAGTTACTTTAATTTTGATTAACATTGAATATCAATTCTTATAGTAGTTAACATCGTTACTATCGTTGGGCTGTTATATTAAGAGGTCATGACATGACGTTACGAGGAGTTAGGTCACTGTAAATCGGAAATCAACAAATCGTCGATACGCCATCGAAAGATGGCCTCATATGAATTCCCTAGTAATATAGACTTGTAACCATCATATTCTTATATAGCATAATCACCGACTTATGTGTTTAGTAAAATAAATATTTATAAAGAGAAAAGTTTATAAATATTCTTTTCGTTTAAAAATTGAACCTAATTTGAGTCGTTTTAACGCACGTTGATGTGTTTCTTACGTTCCACGTCTCGTAGTAAGATGAGCGATCTAATTAATTTCTTTTTCAAGTTTTTAAGATTCTGCGATGAATAGTAATTTTACTGTTCACAACAGCTTATTTGTCTGTTTTTGCTTCTAATTAGCGTAAACTTGTAATCGGTAATTACTATTCGTCTTTAATCCGATTTAGTGATTCCTTTCGAGTACGTTTTTGTTATTTAAAGACGTATTATATTTTAAAAATAAGGTCCATGATGAATAGTGCTTTTTACTGTTCATAGTTTATAAAATTATCTTTTATAAGTTTTAATTATCAAAAATGCGTTAGTTTATTGTTTTTGTTCTAGTTTTTAGCGTTTTTCGAGTACGATCTCGTAATTAAAAGTTATATCATATTTTAGGATGTTTTAAAAAAAAAAAATTGCTGTTAATGAATAGTAACTTTTTTATAATAGTTTTATAGAAAGTATTTATAGTCGTAAACTTGTTTTTAAGTATCTTTTTCGTATTATAGATCGGTTTTTCGAGTTTATTATCATTCGGGAATCGTCAAGAGGACGTATCTTTTATTATTTATATTATTCAAAACTACTGTCAAATTCGAGATTACCACACCCATAAGTATTTATATGTTTAACTTTATAAAAACCTTGTTTTTATGTATTATTAACTTAGTAGTTTACTATAAAAACTCTTAAAAACACTTTTGACACTTGTGGTACTTATAATAAAGTCCAATATCATCCCTAGTCCTTGTAAATTCATTGTAACAGTTTAACCTTTTACTTTCAATATTTTCACAAGTGAAAGATTAAGATAACCTTATAACCCTTATTTTAACTTAAACATTTTCATACTTAATCATAGGTTTACACATACTTTTATTTTACTTTTCCATGATATATAGGACCATTATGACATAGAATAAGTGCATATAATCATAAAATAAATAATAACTCATTTACAATTAAAAGTCTAGTTGGTGATTATGGCTATATTTAACATGTAACACATAAAATTATAATAAATAAAAGTATAAAGGAAATAAGAAAACCTTAGTGATGATGTAAGAGATGAGAAATAAGTTCTAAACCCATGTTTAGATTCAAAATCAAAGCTTTCAAGCTTATAACCCTAGATTAGGTTTCCAAAACCCTAATCTTTACTTTTTCTTCTTAATCCTTGCAAATGATGAACCAATGCTTGCAAACACCTTAGAATACCTTAAGATTGATGTGTAAAGGGTTGTATAATCTTAGAAAATCAAAGTGTGGATTGTGTTACAAAGGGGTTTTGTGCCGTGAGTTTTGGGACAAAGAAAGGAAGAAAGAAATGAATTTTGCATGTAAAGATTTTAAGTAAAGTTTACTTATGCATGCATGGGTATTTATAGTAAAAAATCTCTCCCTAACTTAACCTGGTTACTTTTCTTAACCCTCGCTTAAGGTTTAACAAGTCAAGTTGATAAAGGTGTAAGAGTACTTTCCTTTAATATCTAGATATTATGCAAAGTGATGAATACTTGGTTCTATCCTCAAATTTTCGGCATAATACATATATATGTGATGTTATATTTATTATTTTGAGTATTGGGTATAATCGTGGGTATTCGTTTAGGCGTAGTTAGGTTTTGGAACTTCCGGGTATGCCTAAACGCATTTTATCGCGAAACGTAAGCATTTTACGTAGCCAATAAAAATAAGATGAACAAAGTTATTAATTATCCTCATAATAATCATATAACACTTGCTGATGTAAAAATTTAATTGTTTATATGCCGTTTACATTGTTTGATCATTTTCAGTTTACGGATTTAAACTTAAGTTTTGGTTTAAGAGTAAACGCGTAAAACCCTAAAAATAAATTATGAATTACATAATGTCATAAATGACCTAAAATACGAGGTGTTATACCCTATTAGGCTGTTTGATCAGCAGGTTTTTGCCTTATATCATAACCCTTTTTCTTAGCTTCTTTGATTTTCAAACTGTTTTATGAGTACTGATTTGGATAGCTTATTGGACAAGGATGTCATTGGTATAAGCCTTATGGCCATAAGGTTCCATTTAGAGGCTTATTTTTAAGCTCAAAAGTGCTCCTTAGGATGTTTTTACTGTCGGTTTTAGCCACATAGCTTATTTGCTATTTTCCTTAGCTTATTTATGTTAATATTTGCTTATTAAGTATAGATAAATGTCTGTCATGGCTTATTTTTGATTTCTCAGCAGCTTATTTAGTCTTATAGCCAAAAACAGTTTAGGCCTTAAGCACTCTTAGTTTTCTTTTGTAATCTGTCAGCATATTTGCTCATTTATGGGTTTATTATTGCTTTTCAAAAATAATTTTAAGTTTTAAAGTTGCTTATTTATAAGTTCTTAAAAACTTTGTTTTTAAAGTTTTTCAAAAAGAAAAAAAAATGGAGTAGGGAAGTCAGGGGTGAGCAAGGCTCGAACCCCTGACCTCTACCCACTCACCTTTTATAACACCCCACACACACACACACACACACTTAACCAACTGCGCCCTTGGGACTTTTATGTCTTAGGGTGCGTTGGTTAATCTTTTAACCTTTTTTTCATTTTTCCTTTTCAGTCCTTTTTAGCTTATTACCAGCTTATTCAATAAGCTGGTAATCCCGTTTTTATTTTTCTTAAAATCCTTATTACTCAAAGTATTTTTCAGTTTTTTCTCAGATTTTTATAAATTTGTTTACTATTTTTAATAATTAATTTTCATTAATACTGTTTTTAAATCATATTAAATAAAATAAAAGTCAAAAAAATAAAATTCTTTTTTAGAAAATTTTCTTTTATCATTTAGGACCTAGGAAAAATAGATTTGCTTTCGTAAGGTTAATATTTTGAAATTTCACTTTTTAAAGAACATGATTTCGTTCCCGTTCTCGTTTTCTTTGTTTTTAAGCTTTAAGTGTTCTCGTTTTAGAATTTCCTTAGCTTTTTTTTATAAATTAGTAAAATAGGATTAGGAAAAATAGAAAAATCATTTTAGGTTAATTTTAGATAATTTAGGATTTAATTGTCGCGTTTTTAATTCCCATTTACATTTTATGCTTACGTGTTTAATTTTCATTTCTTGTTTACTTGTTTTCGTGCATTTATCTACTTGTCATTTATATTTAGTAAGATTTAGAAAACCCAAATCAAAAATCTTTAAAACCATTCAAAACGCGCGATCACGGACTTAACCGATTTTCAATTCACGCTTCGTCGAGGGAAAACGACCCGGGAGGTTTTTGAGACAACTTTGGTTAAAAGTTTGTTTCTCGAACCCGGCGGAAAATACTTACTATACTATTATTTGATACTATCCTTATATACTTTTATATTATATATATAGTGTGTTCGGAGCGTGTCACTCTTCATAATTTGTGGTTTTGAAACAAGCATTCACAAAGTCTACTCAGATGACTACTTAGTTGTCTTGTACTAATAGACCCGACGGAAAATACTTACTATACTATTATTTGATATAATCCTTATATACTATACTTATATATTATATATATAGTGTGTTCGGAGCGTATCAAATTTTTGGCGCCGCTGCCGGGGAAGTGTGTTACGATTATCGTGTTTCGTTCGAAGATTAGTGTTTTTGAAGAACCTTCCTCGTGAAGTTATTTTCCGTTTGTGAATATTTTACACTTCTATTTTCTTTTATTTTAATATAAAAATAACCATTTGTTAATCGTTGTTACGGCTCACCTTTAGATTACGTGCTATAAGGAAAGTTTAAGGCGGGTTTGATCAACATCACCCAAAAGGAGAAGGGTTATTCTAAATAGCGCCTCGCGCTTACCAACTCCTTCGCTTTCTTGTACGTATTTTTAGAGAGCTACCGTGCACGTTTAATTTTTGGTTACCAAAAATATTTTTTATTTTAATTCCTTTTCTTATGAATTATTTTCAAAAGCCCAAAAATATTCTCCGTTACCTCTTATCCGTTTAATTCTTTCTTCTTATCCTCTATATTGTTTAATTCTTTCTTATGACGTCATTTAACCAACGTAAGTGTACGGGGTGTGGACAACCATGTGATGGCTTTTATTGTTATCTATGTACATGTTCGTAGTGTGGTGTTAATCTTCTACTTGGAACTTGTTTAAATTACACTTATGGTGATGGAAAGACAGTCACTTGTTGTGGATGTGAAGGCCCATTAAGAGGAGGATTTCGTTCATTTTGCGCTTCAAGAGATGGAAATTCATTCCATTATAATCCAAATCCAAATTCTTTCAATGAATCTCAAAATTTTTCCAACTACCCTCCACAACCCCGGTACGAGACGAATATTTGTGAGTTATGTGGAAACGATGCTCATTTTGGTTACGATTGTTTACCCCAAGTTCTGTTTGTTTACAATAAGAACCAGTGTTTCAATCAAAACTTCGATAATAATTTTTCACTAACTTCACCTAGTTTTCCACAACAATACCTTTGTTGAGAAAACTACGGGGGTCCTTATGCGACTTTTCAGTGTCAACCGATGAACCAAGATTTCTATAATTCTAATCTTTCTGGTTTGGCCAATTTCAACCCCCGCAGTTTCCCGTCAATTATCCTCCTCAAGAGACGAATAAAGAAATTTTGCAAGCTCGAGAATACTTAATGGAAACCATTCAAGCTTTTTTAAAGGAGTATGATCATATACCTCCTGAAGAAAAGTGCATGGCTTTATTGTTTGCTGAGGAGAGGTTTCTTAAGATTAAGCAAGCAATGGAAGAAGAGCAGAATCAACCTGGAGTTATGCAAGAATTGCTTCTTAAACTTATGGATGATTTGCAAGTTCTTAAAGGAATTCAACCAAAGCCGGAGGAACCGGCAGTTCAAAGTTTTACTCCATATGAGAATTTTTCTATGATCGACGATGTGGAAGTGTTAATGAAAGACATTTATACCTTTTTAAGGAAGTTTAGTAGTATATCTTTTGGAGTAACACCAAAGGTTATATTGATAGCTTAGGAGAGATTTGGTGAAATTAAGCATGCTTTTACGGACGAGCAAACAAGAGGATATTCAAGAATTGATGAGTAAACTCCTTGAAGACGTGCGATATATTAGTGAAGAGCTATCAAAATATATAAATTGTCCAAGCTGGAATCGTCCTATTTTCTACGACAATGACGATGATGAGTATACTATTATATATAGCAAGCCTAAAGCAATCACACCTGACCTACCAATCGAGGAACCCGATAACTTTCTCATAATGGGGGACGAGCATCTTGACACTATTCCTAGTGTTGAGAACCTTGTCCCAATCCCAAGTGAGTTCGAGGGCATTTCCGACGATGCGTGCGATGTGCCCTTTTGTGAAAATCCTTTCACTTTTGATGCTTTGAAAGATCATTCTGAGATTTTATCCGATTCAAACGATGATGATACTTTGAGTGATGACAATGATTTTGAGTACATCGAGTACGTTAGCTTAGAGGAGGTGAATGATGTTGATCAAGAAGAGAACGAGTTTGACTTAGAAGATATTCTTCAAATCCAAGACGTTATTCTTCGTGAGAAATTGTTGAATATTAGTGGTCTTATTACTAATATCATATCTTTGAATGACAAGCCTACTCCTGATCGTGTGCTCAAGTCTCCTTCCTTAGTCCTGATCTCCGTCACGGATAGTAATTCGTTCTTTGATAAGTCCGATACTTCTTTCTCTTTTTCGGATAACTCTTTACTTGAATTCGAGACTTTTAGTGATCATACGAAAGAGACGAGAAGTGGCAGTACCAATACTCATGCTAATAACTCTCTTCCCGAGTATGATTCATTTCTTTTTGAGGTTGATTCCGATCAGGGAGGGTTGACTAGCGTTGTTATGGACGAGATTTCTGATAATTCGATAAATGATCCTCTTTTGGAACTTCCTGAGTTTGGATCATTTCATTTTGGTCCGTCATTTCATCGTCCTCCTTCGGAACCACTGGATGTTGAGATTTGCTTAAATTTCGAGCCCGATACGCCCGTGATTAACAATTTTGATGAGCTTAATAAAGACAAATGTTTTTACCCAGGGGAGGTGAGATTGATTTTTCTCAAAATGTTAAAGATGACGATTCCTTCACATTTGTCATTCGGACTTTTCTCTCGTATCTCACCTACCCTGTGGATTCTCCTTTACCACCGGGAGTGAAGACACCATTTTTGACCCCGAAATCTCCACTTAGAGCCGGTGGCATCTCATCGGGATGGAACTTTCATGTGCTTTAATGTTTATCCAAACATTAATGAAAGCCCGATTGAGATTTTCTTTTCCATTTTCTTCCCCATGGACAACTTAATTCGGGGTCGAGTCAAACTCATGACTCGGTTAACAAAAACAAGCATTTCTATTTTCTTATCTATTTTCTAACATTCGATGTAAGGGGGCTTGCCTTTTTTATTTCTCGTGTTTCGTGTTTTGTGATTTCTATTGTCCAAGATTGCCCGGATTTTGAAGACTCTCGTGTTCATGGTTTTGTCCATTCATACATTCGAGCTTCAGATCCTCAGCTTCATTTAGGGAATCTGATATGCTAAAATCTTATCGACTAACTTTTATCTTTAGCATACTTAATAAACGGCTTTAGATTTGCGTAGAGACCCCTTTATATCAAGAATATGCATTCGAATTAGTATGGGGGAATCTCACATTGAGGACAGTGTTTAGTTTTAGTATGGGGGGGGGGGGGGGAATCTATCGAATTGATTAGTGGCTTACAGCGTTGTTTTCACGTAATCCCGTTTTTACCTTAACAAAATATAAAAATGAAAAAATTTAAAAATTTTTCAAAAATAAAATAAGTGTTTGTCACAGTTTTGGACTTTCATTGATGGGTAGAATATAATAATTTGACTCGATCGAGCGTGTTGAGCTCTAGCTTGTTCCTTAACTTTTAGGCTAAGCGTTCGCGATTTTTGCGAAGAACGAAAAATGATAGAGTTAAGTATGAGTTGGATGCTAAAACAAGGATCTATTGCCAAAATTTAAGAGCTCATGTATGTTATTTGTGGCTTTTTCACCCATAGCTTTAACAAGGATTAATATACGTGCTATTTTTGGAGATTAAAACTTAAATCAACAATTTTTATTTAGTATATAGCAAAAAATTTAGTTGCGTTCAAAACTTATAACTTGAATTTTTCAAAAAGAAGTTTCGTCTATATAAGTTAGAAAAAATAATAAATATAATATTATATATGTAATAAATAACAATAATGCTGTGGGCTGATAAAAGTGTACTACTTTGCCGGCTCAAACCGATGTGGTAGTCTTCTAATGAATGCACATAGTAAGAATAAAAATCGAAGACTGATAAAAGTTTGCTGCATCTTGCCGGCTCACAACCGATGTGCAGCATTCTAAAAAGGTCGTGGGTTACAATTGCTTATAATAATTTGTTTGAATAAATAAATAGATCTCTTTTGTCATATTGAAATTTGTTTTGATCTTTGACGATTCTATTTTAAAGTTTGTTAATAAGCTATGTGTAAACGGGAACCTGAGAGTTTTGAAAAACCTAAGGTCATGAGGTCCCGATTATAGTCTCTATGGGGTGTCAAAAGCCTAGTCACTTCGCCGCTGGTTGGATGTGCCAAGACGAAAGTCGCTACATGGGATGATCTGGCCTTCAAACTCATTATTCTCGGGTGGAACGTGAAACATATTTATAGCAATGTGATGAACCTTCTAGGCCTCCCATACGCTCCTTCTATCTTCTAATCATAACCATCCATCAATAACTGCCTCATCTCATCAAATTTTGATCGTTGGATTCCTTCCACGTCCTTATAGCCAATGAGCTTACTAGGGATTGCCAGTGTGGCATCCCTTGTGTCGGACGTGTCAGAAAAAAGGTTTCTAGAAGGGATAACTTCTACTTAAAGAAGGTTAATTGGAGCAGGGTAAATGTGGGAATGACGGTGAACAGTGAAAAGGGGTTTCCCGCGCCCTTTTCTTCTTATATCTTTGTTTGACTCGGGGGTTTTGGGGCGTTGACTTGGCTTAGGATTTATAAAAGAAAAGAAACTGGGCCTGGGTTTGTTTTGGGCTTGGGTTAAAAGGGTAAAAGGTTTTTATAGTAAGAAACATAACGACCGTTAGTCTCTTATAATAAAAGGACTAAAGGTGTTAATCATTTAGGGTTTTTGGTGAAATTTGATTTAACATTAAGGGTTATTTGGGTATTTTGAAGGTTTTGTCTTTTTGTGGGTTGACCAAAGGTTGACTTAGGTTGACTTTTAGTTGTTTTTTGCCGTTCCCCGGCAGCGGCGCCAAAAATTTGATACGCTCCGAACACACTATATATAATATAATATATAAGGATTATATCAAATAATAGTATAGTAAGTATTTTCCGTCGGGCTCAAGAAACAAACTTTTAACCAAAGTTGTCTCAAAAACCTCCCGGGTCGTTTTCCCTCGACGAAGCGTGAATTGAAAATCGGTTAAGTCCGTGATCGCGCGTTTTGAATGATTTTAAAGATTTTTGATTTGGGTTTTCTAAATCCTACTAAATATAAGTGAAAAGTAGATAAATGCACTAAAACAAGTAAATAAGAAACGAAAATTAAACACGTAAGCATTTAAACGTAAATGGGAAAAAAACGAGACATTTTAAACCTAAATTATCTAAAATTAACCTAAATTGATCTTTTTGGTTTTTATAAGTCTTAATTAACTAAAAAGCTAGTATAAAGAAAGCTAGACCAAAAACGAAGGAGATTTGAGCTTGAAAACACTAAAAACATGAACGGGAATGAATCTCGTTCTTTAAAAAATGAAATTTTGCAATTTAAACCCTACGGAAGCAAAACTAATTTTCCTAGAAACTATATGATAAAAGAAAATTTTCTAAAAAAGAATTATATTTTTTTGACATTTTTATATTTTTTAAGAATTAAAAACGATTTTAATGAAATTAACTGATTAAAAATACTAAACTATTTATAAAAATTCTAAAAAAATTATGAAAAGTAGCTTGAACAGTAAGGAATCTAGGAAAAATAAGCTTGTGAACTACGCTTGAAAGAGGCCTCTTGGCTGGCTTTTGTTGCTGATGCAGTTTACCTAAACCAAACTCAAAACCTACAAGTGCAGAACCTT
>BQNB010154310.1:0-11153 GCA_026074375.1 Tanacetum coccineum | reverse complement strand
TAGCCTACTACAATACAAGACCTAGTTTGACTTTCTAAGACCGATAACATTCTTGTTTGACTTAATATAATTAAGGCTAACAAACATTCCTAATCTCTACTCCTTTTTCCTTTTCCTTCCATTTATTTTGACTCATTGTGATGAGAACTTGTGCAATGGTCTCATCATCTCCAAACATTGTTGGAGTAGGTGTTGAAGTAGGTGTTGAAGTTGTTGTTGGAGCTGTTTGAGTAGCACTTTTTCCTTCATTTTGATCAGCAATACCTTCACCTTGTCTATCGGTACTAACTTTTGTACTGTCGGTACTTCCATCTTGCTTGTCAGTACCTTCATTTTTCTTGTCGGTACCTAAATTTGGCTTAACAGTACTAACATGAGATTTAGTACTTACTCCCTCATTTTCACTTTCCTTCTCTTCTAACACCACAAAGCTTGTCCTCCCCTCATCTTGAGCATCCTCAGACTCCATGTAGTCCAATGTATCATCCACATCCACAAAATCATCAAAGGATGGATCTTTATGCACAGATGGTTCACCCTTGAAAGATTTGACAGATTTCCTCCCCTGTTTGGATACATACTCGTTGTGTACCCCATTTTTCTTCAGAGAAGTCTTCCTTGCCAATCTTGTCTTCATCCAGGCTTTGTGATGTGTGATAAGTGGTTTGACTCCTTTCTTTAGCTTCTTGACCTGATGTCACACCCCGCCAAGGCGGAAACGCGAGGCGTAAACAAGAATGGATATCATCACAACACATGGTGTCTATATAGAGAATACTAAAATGAAAACTAAAGTAAAGCAAAGACACAAAGTGTCATAACAATACCCAAAACCTAATGGTGTCTTTATTAATGAGAAAGAAGTCTCGTCAATAAATGACATGCAAAACATAATCCAAACAATTCATGCAAACGCATTTATTCAAACAGAAAGCACAAAGAAACTCCAAGCATCCTACGGTCTCTTCTAGCCACTTCGCTCTATCTTAGCACCATTAAGCTCACCTGAAAATGATGCTTAAAACGTCAACATAAAGTTGAGCGAGAATCATAGGTTTACGACATACAACAAAATCCAAAATAAACTTTCAATTAGCTGCTGCAATTACCAAAACAATTCATGACAACAAGTAACAACAACGGGACGGAACGTGCCCACGATCCACAATCATATCAAAACAATGAGGTAGGCGTACCTCGCCGCTCCACTAATAGTCATAGAAAGGAATACAAATCCCAATTCCAGACTCTTGGTACCGAAGTCACAATATCACAAGGAGTTGATCACCTCCAAGGATCTTACCCACAAAGTAGGCGAAGTCACATCTCATAACACTGGGTAGGAACGTTACCCCCGCTCCAAATCTCACAACATAACAACATCAACAAGACAAGACAAAACAAGCAAAACAAAACAAGACAAGACAGACAAGACAAGCATCATTCTCACCCCAAAATATCATGAGAAAAAGGGGCTATGAAACTCACCTTTGCTTAGCTTTCCAAAAGATTCCAACAAAAGCTTCACAAACAACTAGCACAATCTATACAACAAAATAACTCGTGTTACACGCTACTAAGCCAAAAGCTTAATGCACATGTAACAATCATATGATGGATGTCTAAGGTGTTCTATTAACCCCATGGGTCACCCCGACACCATACCCAACTTTAACTACTTTGATAACAAGTTTCACTAGTTAGTTACAATTTGTTCCAAACTGCAGAATTTTAACGTGACTTAACGCACTTAAAACCTCTACTTAATAACCTCCATAATTCATACCAAAAATCACCTATGTTCATATATGAGTATATTAACTACCTCATGATTCCCAAGAGCCATTTACATGCATAAGTACTCCTAAGAAAATCAAACTTCAAAACAGTCGTAATTCGGATCTGATTGCACACTAAAAAGTTTGGACTTAAAAATCATACTTAGACTCCAAATCAGAAGCTCTACTTTGGGAGATTTCTAATAGACACATAGAACTAAACTCCTGTAGAAGGTCTAAGCTCAATTCGAATTTTAAGTGGGGGGTTTTATACCTCGTAATCTGACCTAAATTTGACCTGTATTTACTGGTTTAACTACTTTTCTTGCAACCAACTTTTGGCTGACTTCCTGACCTTAAAAACTTTCGAGGCTGGATGTTCTGAAAACTAGACTCTCTGAGCTACGTTATAGACACCGGAAACTTGACAAAATCTTTTACCATCATTGAGATAATGACCGAACAACACAGCCCTAATTCTGCTTTAATCAAGATCAACCTCTAACGCGAATTAAGTTTAACCAATTACATCCATAAGCATCTAATTAAACCCTAATCATTATAACATGGTTAGACATCATTAATTTACTGATTTTAATAAACCCTAATTCCATAATATTAATCATTACATGAATTAATAATTAGAACATAATAAGAATTAATTAAAACTTACCTAGAAGCTTGAATTCTTCACAAAGCAAAAACCCTAATTTTTTTCTTCCTTTTCTTCTATTCGACCGATCTCAATAGGGGGGAGGGTTAGGGATTTTGTTTTGTATTTATAGGCCACAATAAGAATCCTAGATAAATCCTAATTAGTATTTGATTCCTATTAAAACTCTTTTTTTTCCTCTTTCCTTTTCTTTTTCCAAACCGGCCGAATCCCTCTTTTTTTTTTAATTATTTAATTACTTAATTATTAATATTACCTTAAGTTTTTATAAAAACCTTAGCTTATTTGCACATACCTTTTTGCGTAAACGCAATTTACTATACTTTTCCAAAAATACTTTTCATTTCACAAATTCACTTTCTATAAATAGAAAGTCCCTCAAAAACTCTCATATTTTATCAAACTCATTTCTTTCATATCCTTACTACTAAAACTTAATCTCATCCTAATATTACTAACACATAAATACGTATACGTATAATTACTTACACGATAAATCACTAAAACGCTTAAATCACAAAATCATTTCCTTGTCACCAAAAGTGAACGAAATGAACTCCACAATATCCAACGGAAATCCAATCCCAATGAGACGGTCACGCTCAATGAATTGATTATCCAATCTCACATAACCCACATAAACGCATATAAACACATATAATCACACATACCATACATTGCAACAGATCCATAAGTCAACACTAACGGTTTGACTAACCTGCTCAAGTCATGGTTGTCATAGTATCCCCTCCTTGAGAAAATCTCTAACTACAGCAAGCTTAAAAACATTTTAACACGAACAAATGACAAGCATCATTCTCACCCCAAATAAATAACATGAGAAAAAGGGGCTATGAAACTCACATTTGCTTAGCTTTCCAAAAGATTCTAACAAAATGCTTCACAAACCCTAATCATTATAACATGTTTATTATATCATTAATTACAGATGTTATGAAACCCTAATTATCTATCATAATAATTATTACATGTTTTTAATGATAATTAACTCAAAGGATTATAATTTATACCTTAAATCTTCGAATCTTGAACACAAAAATCACCAAACTTGAAAAAAAATATTTTTCTTCTTCCTCCTTTGATAAAATTCGGCTGGGACAATTAAAAACAAGGGGGAGAAGGGTTTTTGGTATTTATAAGGTTTACAAAAAGGTTTAGGATATATATCTTTTACCAATTTTAATTAGAGTAAGATTTGTTTTCCTTTTTTTCCTTTCTTTTTGACCGATTTCCTCTTTATATATATATATATATATATATATATATATATATATATATTTTTAATTTATTTATTAATTACTTAATTATTTGCATTACCTTAAGTTTTTATAAAAACCTAAGCTTATTTGAGTATACCTTTTTGCGTAAACGCAATTTACTAGACTTTTAAAATAAATAACTTTTTATTTTTATTTTAACCTAACTTTTTAAAAATAGAAATTCACATTTCATTCTTATTCTAACTACTAACACCTATTCATACCTAACATTACTAACACATAAATACGTATACGTATAATTACTTACACAATTAACGCGAAACCGCTTCAATCACCGAAATCATTTCCTTGTCACCAAAAGTGAAACGAAGTAGAACTTTAACAAAATCCACACAAAATCCAATTTCATTGAGCGATCAACGCTCAAGGGGTATGATTAGCCATCTACTTATCCCACATTTATTCACATATAAACAATTTCATTATCACAAATAACACATAACCCATACATTGAAATAGATACATAAGTCAACACTAACGGTTTGACTAACCTGCTCAAGTCATGGTTGTCACATGGATGGTTCGAAAATGCTATAAAGAATCACAAACTTTCCAACCTGCAAGTGTATTCATAAGCATCCGAGTTTTTAACCAAGTCATTGTGGTGCATTACTTTTTTCATGGGTAAAATGCAAAAAGTGAAATGTTTCTTTCATAAACTTTTGTTGACTAATGCATTCATTGTACTTTTTGTTTATTCATATGACACGTAAAGCAAAGATAAGGTTTACTAGACGGTATCCGCGCAATGCGACGACAGGTATTCGATAACTACATTTTGTGGCGAACAAATTTATGCAGTTATCTTGGTCAGATTTCAAATATCGTTTCAGGACCGAGATTTGAAATAATGGTTATCGCGGTGAGATATCGGTTTTTATATTATCTAGAATATTTTAAATATATATATTAAAATCATAAAAGATTAAACATAAATCTGGTACAATGTACCATATTAACAATAATGAGTATTAAGTTTTATAAAACTTTAATCACATTTATAATAATTCTCAAGTATAAAGATAAAGGATAAGGATTCTCTCATGTTTATTTGAACATGAGAGGATCTTTTTCCAAAAATAAAAAGTCTAGTCATAACCCACTAAGTAAAAAAAATATAATTAAATTAATCCTTAATTTATCTCTTTACTGATGTGGTGGCAAGTACCCATTTAATAAATAAAAAAACATCACGTGATGCATAGGTCTGCACTAGATATATAGTTTTTATTATTTCACTCTCTCTCCACTATTATCTTCTTCTTTAAAAGAATATCAACCACCATTTCCAGATCTACTACAAAACTTCTTTCTCTGTATCATGAATCTTCAACTTGAACAACGATGTGGGCTGCCAGAAAAAAGAAGACCATCAAAAGTGGGTTACCAGAAAAAAGAAAAAAAATCCAAAACGAGATTTTCTTTATCTCACCGAGATCCGATATCAAAATCTCGGCAAAATCTCGTCCAATATCGCCGAGAATTTCGGTTCTGATATTTACCACCGAAATTTGGAAACGAGATTTTTTCTAGGTCCGAGATCCGAGATCTCGCTGAGATTAACTGCCCAAGAACAAATGTTATTCATTTATACGTTTTTTAATAATAATTTTACAAAAAAATGACAAATTTTAATTAAAATAACTATAAACCATAACAATGCAAACTATTTCACATCCAAATAAACATAAGGTTCAAATTAAAGAGAGTAGCACAAGTAGTATCTTTAAGACATAAATAGCAGGGTACCCGCACAATGCGACGGCGGGTACCCCGTGACTAATTTTGTGACGAGCAAATGTTTTTCATTTATTTTTTTCATGACTTTATTATTTAGTTGTGACGAAGTAAATATCAAAATATATAAAAAAAATTACCTCAACACTGGAAACAATATCATTCATGGTGTCTTCATCTTTAATGCAAATCTATATTACATTATAATGGATTTAGGACTTGCTCACCACAAAAATAGTCACCGGGTATCCGCCGCCGCATTACGCGAGTACCCTTCTAGTTCAATTAAACTGTACTGGAATTCAACCTGACATTCTTCTACCTAAGTTAATAAGAGTTCTCATCGTGCAACAAATATGACACAACTTCAACTACCATCTACCATCTTACAATCTAAATTATTAGAGAACCATACAATCAGGCTACTTCAGTTACATTAATCAAAACAACGAAGGCTTGTGCAGTTTGTAATTATGGCACACACCACTACTTTCATCTCATACCTAAAGACCAAATTTTTTGCAGGAATTTCAGCATCATCCTTTCCAGTTGAACTGCTAACTTTAAGTGCAAAATGAACAACAGAATTGACTATTTTTTGTAGCGTGAAGTTATCTATAAGAATATTTGATAGCACGTTCTTCAGTTCATAGTCAACTGTCGTCCCACAATTCTCAGCCTTGCTTATGTCTGTCATGGTTGAAACTTCTTGTTTGTCATCTTACAATAAGAAGTGGGACTGGTGCAATGAGCAAATATTTGCCCACAAGACAGCCAAAATTAAACGGAATTTGTAATATTATATCAATTTTGGTCTAATAATGAAAGTGGATGAATGACAAACGATGCTGTCAATCTATTTCGAAAACATTAAAAATGACATACCCTAAACACAGGAGAATTTGCAATTGATATCTGAATATTTGCAAGAGTTTAAAAGCATATTGCAAAGATGAAGAATTATTGCAGATAAAATATGTGCTTTCATATTAGTAAATTCACGTGGCACTCAAAAAGCCGGTTATGTATAGACTCACAATCATGAATCGTATTTTTCTTTTTTTGTTTTTTACCCCCCCCCCCCCCCCTCCCATTTAACACTCATTTAGCTGCTTTTTCTTTCTCAGGATAGTTGTTTTTCTTGTTAGTAATTTCTGAAATATCAAGATGTCTCAATAGTAGTTAAAATTTTATAGTCCTACTTTCTCTGTTGTGGATCGTATATAAATAATGCTATAATTTAAGTTTGTTTTGAATCGTGGAGCGATCAGGGTTTCCACAATTTTTTTAAATAATCCGTTGGTTAGGTATACCAATGTGGGTCAAAAGCTTTGCTTTATCTATTGCGAGATTAATTATTTCTACTTATATTGGAAGACTAGTGATTGGCTGGAACGCCTTCCTGCTGCTTGGGTTTTCCCGTGCTTTGGGAGGGGGGTGGGGTGGTGGGGTTGGGTGAGGGCGGGCGGCGTGTACTTATAGTTGGGATGTGGAGGGGGTTGGGAGGGAGATGGTGGGTGGGGTAGGGTGGGGGGGGGGGGGATGGCGGGTGGGGGGGGGGAGGGATAGTATCGGGGGGGTTTTTTGCGTTGGTGGGTGAGTCGGGGGTGGGGCGGACTGGGTGTCTGGGGGGGGGGTGGGGTTGAAGGGTGGGATGTATTTGGGGGGGGGAGAAGGATGGGGGGGGATGTGGTTGGGGTAGGGTTTTGGGAGGTGGGGGGGGCTGGGGGGGGAGGGGGGGTGTTGGGGGGGCTGGGCGGGGAGGGGGGGAGGGCGTGGGGGTGTGTGGGAGGGAAGGGGGGTGGGGCGAGGGGGGGGGGCGGATGAGGGGAGGCGGGTTGGGGGGGAAGGTGAGTGGGGGTTTGGTTTGTTTGGGGGGGGGGGTGGGGCGGTGGGGTTTGGGGAGGGTGTAAGGGGGTGGGGGAGCGTGTGATTTTGATGGGGGTGGGGGTTGGCGGTAGGGGGTGGTTTCACTTATAAAGGTGGGGCGGGTGGGGGGTGGGGGGAGGGTGGGGGATGAAGTGGAGTGGGTTATGGGGGGGGTGGTGGAGGTGGTCGAGGGCGTGGGGGGGGGGGGAGTGCGTGAGGTTTGGGTGTTTGGGAGGGGGGGTGGGGGGGGTGGGGTGTGTGGGGAGGCGGGGGATGGGGGGGGGGTGGGGGGGGTTGGGGGAGAGGGGGGTTTGGCTGGGGATGGGGAGGGGGTGGGGGGGTGGGGGGGTGAGGGGTTGGGGGATGGGGACGGGGGTAGGGGGCGGTGTTGGTTAGTTGGGCCCCGGGGGTGGGGTGTTTGATGGAGGGGGGGGGGGTGGGGGGGGGGATTGGGGGGGTTGGTAGTAGTGTGTAGGTGGGGGTGGGGGGGGGGGGGGAGTGGGGGGGGTGGTTGGGGGTGAGGGAGGGTAGGGGGGGAGGTGGTGTGGTGGGGGCGATGGGGGGTGGGGGGGGGGGGGGGGGGGTGGGTGGGGTTGAGATGGGGGTGGGGGGGACGTGTTCGTGGGTGGGGGCGGTTGGGGACTGGGGAGGGGGGGGCGCTGGTGTGGGGGGGTTGATCCTGGAGGTAGGTTGGGGGTTGGGCAATGGGTGTGGGGGGTGGGGGGTGAGTGAGGGTGGGAGGGGTGGGTGGGGGGGTTGAGATTGGGGGGGGGGGAGGGAAGGGTGGGGGGTGGCGAGGGGGTTTGGGTGGGGGGTTGGGGGGGGGGGGGGGGAGGGTGGGGGGGTCGTCTGGGGTGTTTGGGGTTGGAGAGGGTGGGCGGTGGTGGCGGAGGGTGTGGTGAGTGGGGAGGGGGGGGGGGTGTTTAACGGGGAGAGAAGGCGGGGTGGATGTGGGTCCGGGCATGAGGGAGTGGGGGTGGGGGGGGCGTGGAGTGGTGAGGGGATGGGGGGGGGTGTGTAGGGGGGGGAGGGGTGGGGGGTGGTGAGGGGGGTGGGGGAAGAGAGGGGGCGGGTGGCGGTAGGGCGGAGTTGGGGGGGGTTGGGTGGGGAGGGGGGTGGGGGGGGTATGGGGGGGGGTGGGTGGTGGTGAGGGGTAATGAGCGGAGATCAGGGGAGGGGTGGGCGGGGGCGGGGGGGGGGAGGGGAGGGGGGGTGTGTGTGTTTGTCTTCTGTAAGGGGGGTGGGGTTGGGGTTCTCTTACCTGCCTTAGTCAACTTCCTAGCCACGTACACATCTGATATCTCTCCAACTTCTACAAACAGGTCGTGTAGATTAGCCTTGTTCCATTCCGGTGGAAAGTTGGTGAAGAAAAAGTTCACCACATTCTGACGATGAGCACGCTTTCTTTTCTCGTCGCGTTCGTCATCGTCTTGCTCACCATCTTGGCCTCCTTTTTGCTTAATCACCATCTTTTTAAAGGAAGTAGTTTCTTACCTGGAAAAAGATGGATCGTCCTTATTGTCTACACATGACTACGGGCTTAGCCAAGCTCGATAGAGGGGGTATAAATAAACCTTAAGAGAAAATAAGTAGCATGCATGTTCTGAACCTTGTGGGAAATTTTTTTGGCTCCACATACGCCTCCTACAGAAATTGGCTTTGAAACCAGTTTAGATAATTTGAATATTTTTCTTGTTTTGACCCGAAACCGAGTAAAACCGAAACCGAAAACCATAATTATATACAACCGAAAACCGAACCGAGTAAGGTCAATTCGGTTCGATTCGGCTCGGTTTATCGGTTCGGTTCGATTTTCAATTGATTTTTTTCATCCCTATTTAAATGGGTCCGGCTTTATATGAGTTTTTTAGATCAATGGTTTAAATGGGTGGGGAAATATATATATTTTTTAAGTAAAATATGAAAAATATTTATAAAAAGTGAAAAAAATATTCGGGTTGAAAAAATATATATATATAGAGTTAGGATCAAATGAGAAGTTTTCTTAAAATAAGAAGGATAAGAAGTAACTATAATCGCATATCCGAGATGCACCGACTTAAATTAGACGCATCTCTATAATCTTAGATGCATTATAACGCATTTCAAGATTTTAATTAGATGCATATACATATATTAGATGCATTTAATGATTTCTTATGTTTTTTGTTCCTCTGCACAATGCTAAAATCATGAAAATCAATTTGCACCATCTACACATCAAATTAACTTTCGAAACTCGAAATGGTGCATCTAAATGAATAGAAATGCATCTAATGCAAGTCGTTGCATCTCAAATGTGTGGTTTTAGTCACTTCTCACCACTTCTTATTTTAATTTACTTCTCACTGGATTCCTACTCTATACATATATATATATATATAATATATACACATATATATATTTACATATATATATATATATATATATATATATATATATATATATATATATATATATATATATATATATATATCGTTGGGCTATTCGAGCTTGAGCTCAAAGTAATTTTTTAATGGATGATAATTGTTTCATAAACAAGTTTGTCTGCCCGCGCTTCGCTGCGGGACATCTAGCGGGCGTCGGTATACACAATAGCTTTACAAAAATGATTTCAAACAAACCCATATACATATCAATGAAATACAGAAAGAAAAGATCTCTGATGATTGAGTTGATTCAGGTATGACTTGGATATCAGATCACTTTCTGGTTAGAATAAATAAATCAAGAGACTTAAATGTGCAGATCATGTCATTACAATTTAAACTTACGTTATTGTAGTTAGCAGAAAAAGGAATTCTGACACGTTCTTTTACGCTGGCTTGAAACCGAAGGACCAGTATGGATTGGATATGTGGACGAACGGGACAATATAAGTAAGTGAACACCAAAATTGAACAATAAGAATACAGTGACGAAATGTAAAAACAGATGATTACCTTCAGTGAAAACAAACACCGAGTTTCCACTGTAAGTGTCCACAGGCTGCTTGTTGCCGACGCGACCTGGAGGTTTGTTTACCACCAAAATCAGTAGCACGTCTGTGGTTAATCAAATGAACACCTTGACTTTACGTTCCGTGAACAAAGGTCGGACTATGATTGAAAGACATCATAATCATCGCATGTTTTGACTTTTCATTTTCTAGAATCTAAAATATTTCTTTCGACATCTGACGATATTCCTTCAAAGTAGTAAGTCCACATATAAAGTTAAATTTACAATGAAATTTATTAAACATTAACTAAAAAAATATGTGCTCCATTCCAAGTACCTTTCAAAGTTGTATGGAAGCTTACAGTCAATGAAAAATAAGGCTATATACATAAAAACTCTAAATTTAAAACATTGCTTATCCAAACACCCCCTTACATGGAAACATCAGGCCATATGGATTCCCAGTCTTGTCTACAAATCACGACAAACCATTGTGACTGTGATCAGATTTATGGCGAGCTATATTGTCAATGCTCAAAATTGTTTACTGCACATATTATATGATTAATAAGCAACTTCGAAGGTGTGATTTGATCAAAACTATTTGTGACAATGATCAAAACTCCGCAACCTCGTTTATCTCAGATTATAGAATGTTAAATACTCAATAACATATTAGTAAAACAAAAGTACTTGTTGTAGCTGGCGCATACCACCCATAAAAGGTCTGACAAAACAACCTCTATGGCTACTTATTCTTGTTAGGGATATTTACGCTTATATCCTTGCAAAAGCCTTTAATTACATCAATATCCTTGTAAATTTTGTAATTACTTCAATATCCTTTAGAAACTT
>BQNB010154309.1:2321-15535 GCA_026074375.1 Tanacetum coccineum | reverse complement strand
AGTTTGTTTAGTTCATGGTAGTTGATACACATCCGAAAAGATCCATCTTTCTTTTTGACAAACAAAATCGGAGCTCCCCAGGGAGAGGAACTAGGTCTTATAAATCCTCTGTCATAAAGTTCTTGTAACTGAGTGGATAACTCTTGCATTTCGGCTGGTACTAATCGGTAGGGGGCCCGTGCTACAGGTACAACACCAGGGACTAACTCAATTTGAAATTCAACTTGTTGAGCAGGTGGTAGTCCAGGCAAGTCTTCTGGAAAGACTTTCGGAAATTCCCGTACAATTGGCACGTCCTCAAGTCGCTTCTCCTCTGACTTGTCCTTAGTTTTCTTGGATGTAACATGCGCTAGATAAACTTGACATCCCTTATGTATATACTTTTGGGTCTTCGTACACGATATGATGTTTAGCTTCGACTTACTTCTGCCGTCACAATCGTCACCTCAGATTATCAACACTTCATCTCCATAAGGGATACGAACGACCTTATTGTCACAAACGATCAACGTGTAGTACTTCGCCAACCAATCCATACCGATGATGACGTCGAAACTACCAAGTTCTATGGGCATTAGATCTATGTCGAACGGATGACCTAATAATCATAACGTACAGCCTCTAAGGAACAAACATTGGTATTAGAAATTCTTCCATCGGCAAGGTTTTACAACATAATAGTGATCTAAGTGGACGGCTTGCAAACATAAAGGCAAGACACTAATAGGTTGACGAAAAAAACTCCTATCGGCACCCGAATCGAATAACATAAAAGCATAACAGTTATTGAGAGAGGTACCGTGTATTTAAACCCGTGACCAACGCCTCCTGTAATCGCGTCCCCCCCGTCCTAGCTCCCTCCTCCTTTCAATGGCCATAAGCCTACCCTGCCGTAGTTTATTGTATCTACTCATGTTCTCCCAGTTATGTTTCAGGTCTTGACCTTACTTCACTCCCCCCCTAGGATTAATTATCCTTTCTATAATGGCCCCCTCCGGCCTTCCACACTCATAACCCACAACAATACCGATTGATTCCTCCAATGGGGCCCTCCCCCCTGAGTGTTTGGAGCAACAGTGGTGTACAATCTCTAGCCATGTGACCAATCCTCTTACAGTTTCCACATCTCACAGTACACGGTCCCTTCATGATGCAACTTGCACTTGTTGTAGTAGGGGAGAGATCCAACATACCCCTTTTTCTCATTGTTTACTGCTGCTGTGTAAGCTCTTGCCACATTCTGACCTCTAAATTTGTCTCTTGAAAGCTGGTGTCTACTCCACGGTTGTCCCTCGGGTTGTCTCCATTTCAACACCTCTCTTGATTGTCATGTACTTCTGGTTAACCCTTCACGTTTTCTGATCCATTATATTGTTAGCAATACGGATTGCATCTTGAAGTCTAGTGGGCTCAAGCAGCGATCACATTCCCCTGGATATTGTCAGGTAAAACCCCAATGAATCTCTCAACTTTGTCCTCCTCATCCGGGACCATTTTAGTATACAACAGAACCAATTCTTAAAATCTCCCGGTATAAGCAGTCAAGTCATTTCCTTTCACAGTCAAGTTCCACAACTCAGTCTCCATCTTCTAAATTTTGTTTCTCGGGCAGTACATATTAGTCGTCAACTTCATAAGTTTTGTCCATGTCATGGCATATGCAGCATTAGTCCTAATTGTTCTCTTATGAGTGTTCCACCAAGTCAAATCACTGTCCAACAGTGTGCATGGAGCATACTTCACTTGATACTTTTGGGACAATTACTAATGGTTGGAAACACCGTCTCTATCTTATTTAAACCAAGAGTACAACTAATCAAATCCGCTTCTGCCTTTTAAGTTAAGTGGCTGGCACTTTAGGAAGTCTTGATATGTGCACTCTCGAGCAACATGCATAAAGCCTCCGAAGTTCATGTTGTAATTCTCATAACCATTTCCTCCCCCGTTCCCATTACCGTTTCCTCCTCCATTCCCATTTCCATTCACTCCTCTATTTACGCTTACCTTTTCATCTCCTCCATTTCATTCCACCTTCATAACACCCCATTTTTCCTCCCTGTTCATCCCCACCTTCTGCTAGGGGTTCAAGGTTGTCTGCGCGGGCGTCATGCAGTGCTTCCATCGCTGTTTACACACTAGGCGAATCAATTAGATTCATTAACGAGCTTCACGTTTTCATTGTCGCTCCAGATTGTGTGTCGAGTGCATGGTACTCTACAATAATAAACATTACACTTCATGATGTAATTTGTAGGTGTACGAGTTATTCACGGGGTTCGGGTTATAATAGGTTTATCACATGGAAACACATATTATAATACAATTTCATGATTAATGCCACAATTTAGTATTAATACGGTTGCAATGAGTAAAGAAATAGCTTAGGTTAAGGGACATCATAACATAGATTTATGATATTAGATTTAATATATCAATGTCAACGGGATTACATCATGGTTCCCGAATGATAGGTTTTCAATTCCTATACGAACCTAATGTTATACGCTTACTACTATGCATACTATGCTCATCAATACTAGAATAATTTAAGGACGGTAGCCTAAGTGCCTCCTAGCACAAGCCTCGAGCCTAGCAATCCGCACATGATCATAAAATCGCAAACGTCGAATCTGCCGTATCTCTCTCTGAACACGCAACTCCCTACGCTGAATTCGGGTAACTCTCTGACTCGCAACATCCAACGTGCCTCTAAGTCTCATATTATCTCGCTCCAGCTCACTGATCCTCTCTGACAGAACTGCACTCTGTTGACACTCGCTACAATCTTGTGCCCCTGATCCATCTGAATGCTCTCAATAACCTAAACTCGGTGAACTGGGATCTCTACAGTATGATCATGAATTCTCTGTACCAAGTCTCCCAAGACGTTACTCATAGTCAACCTCTATAGCTCCTCATCTGTCAGGAGCACGCGCTCTCTCTGATCTGACACCACATGATGCGTAACTATATCATCACTAACCTTAATCGTGCCCTTCGCACTCGTCTCGACCTCCTCTCGAGTAACAGTCTCAACCACAACCCTAGCATCTATCCTCCGCTCTAGAGCATTCGCAATATGCAATACACTAAATCGATCTCTGCCTGATTCTCGAGTTTTCGAGCGTCAGGGCTTCTGAGTCAAGGCTCATCACTACCCTGACATCAATGTCAACTCTTGGACCAGACTCTTTAGGTATAGACGACTCAAAACTCTCATCTGGACTAACCTATAAATCTATCACAGAATCAGAACTCCTAATCCTCTTGCGAGGTGGTAACAGATTCAGCAGACATACGATTACTGCTCAGGTATAGGTGCGGATACCGTTAACTTATCGTGGTAGGGTACCTACTTCTCTTGTGAGAAGGACCCGCGGAAGAAGAATGAGATGGTCTCTCAGTAATAGCAGCAGATGAATGAGGAATACTCGGTACTGATGAACATAACTGATGACTAGATCTCATACCTAATGGTAGTGCTGGTGATGAATGATACGAAGATGAATGACCAGATGAAGAATCAGAGAGGGCATCTGAATAAGAATCTGATGACATCTCTGATGATGAATCTGATGGTGAATCTCTCGATGAATCATCAAATGTGAAGTAACCTGATGAAGAGTAGTCAACTGAGTGTCTCACAACAAGACGGTGTGTAGGTAGTGGCCCAACCCTCTTCTTCGAAGTCATCATGTGTACCGGCCTTTTAGGATGGTAGCGATACGGTCGACCATAAGGAATAGGCTGTCCGGGTGAAACAATGGTAACTCGTCTACGACGAACACCAAATGGTGAAGGTAGAATCTGACCAATAGGTGGTGCAACCTCAACGGGTGGTATCTCATGAGTGGGTTTATGGTGGTGCTTCAGGGTTGGTTAGCTGTGTCATCGTAGAGACGTCGATGTAGATGATGGAGATGCGTAGTATGTAGGTATGGAGCAGTTAGGTGGTATCTGTTGGATGTATTTGGTGGATGGTAGGTGTATCAGCACGCTATAAATGTGGGTCATATCCTATGAATGACACAGTGGAACATAATAGGCGTAGTGGCAGCAATAGTGGTAGGGATATACCAAACCAAGACTCATCCAAAAGTAGTCTAGCACTCTCCTCATAAGAATCCGAAGAAATCAAAATAGTAGAGATAGCCATAACCTGCAAAAGCAAAAGTTTTTTAAATATCTTTATATCAACGTGCATGATGCGGGGACAAAATAATATGTATGAGTTTTTTAATTTTTGTTAAACCATGAATGCTTTAGTTGCCGCCGAAATGGAATGCAATATATTTAGTTATATTAGTTATACTTAGTATTTTACTTATTATATTACATATACAATTTACGTATACGTAAGATTACGTAAAGCACATATAATCAGCAGGATCACTATGGTTATAGACAAACCTTAGTTACACTACTGTGTCTCTTAACCTTGGCTTCGATACCAATTTGTCACACCCCAAATAGGTCTCGTCAGAATAAGCGTTCAGGGGCGTGACGTTCATGAATATTCCAATACAAAGCATAAAGAACGACTCTAAGGGTAGTTTGAAAATAAAAACACCGTTTGCATAAATTTAAAATATTAATCAGTTTACATCAAACATTTAAATGATTTCAAGAGTTAAAATGCGAAAGCTTAAATGAGTTTCAATAATGGTATTTAAAAACATAGATAAATTTTTGAAACCCGGTCCAAGTAAAAGACTTACATAATTCAAGCAACGACATTCCCAAAGCTAAGCACTAAGAAAAACATGCTTAAAGCGTCAACATAAAGTTTGTGAATTTATAGATTTTAGTTCAAATATTATCTGTGTGGACTACAAGATTTCAAAACGTATGTGACAGTTATAGGAGATACAACTCCACATAAAGAGGTATTTACGTTGCACTTAGTCATGGACACGAGGCTAATGTCGGAAATATAACATGTACATGGCTTATAAGTCTTGCCCTTACTAGGTGTTGACTAAGACCACAAACTAATTTCCCAAACTTGATATACATTCGTTGGCCTGGACAGTTCAGTCAATTACTACCGACCAGTAAGGAATTAACCAAACCCGAATAGGGATTATTAATCCCAATAGATCTATTTATTCACTCGCGCTCACTTAACCAGCCAGTCGGATAAAGGTAATTATACGGTTAATGATGATTCAGGCATAGTGTCTAAACGTATACTTTAGGAACAGTTAAACAGGGAAATTCTTACGTATAATACTTGTGTCCAGTTTTAAAAGCAATCAAGTTATAAAATATTTATTTAGAACGAGTAAAGAGTGGGGCTATGAACTCACCTTAAGCGAATGGTGAGCAAATAATTCAACGGAGAAAATAACGATATCGGACGACTCTAACTGCGACCTAGTTAATAGACTCGCTTTGAAACGGAGAAGAAATCCGAAAAAATGAATAAGACACTTAACGATAAATAGACATCATAAGTATTTGTGCGTATTAGTTTTTTATAATAAAAAAAAAACGTGACATTAATAATGGTATAGGTTTTATAGTTAGTTTTGATATGTTTAACGACAAGTTCTAACTTTCAAAAGTTACTAGTTTAGAATGTTTCTATTTTAGGAATGTTCTATGTTCGGGTCATTAATACCGTCACCTTATAGACGTGTTTCCACTTTACCTAAACGCATTAGTGAAACCTAAACACCACTTTCTAAGTCCGTCTCGCTACTAATTACCAAAAGTTTTTATTTTTAGAAGTTTCCTATTTTAGAAACCCGACATTAAGTTTGTGACATTTTAAAAGTTTCTACTTAATATACTAACGTTATTACTTGTTTCGCCAACATTTTAAAAGCTCAAAACATCCCAAAAGTGTCCGAAAAGCCATTTTCCTATTCCAATCAGCAAGCTTATATAGTTATTTTCCCAAAAACGTTCCAAAATTCATTTCGCCATAACTCGGCCGTTTTAAGTCCGCTTTTAGTGTTCGAGATATGAAAACTTATCTATTCGAAACAATCTATCCAAAAACTACCCTTTCGGCTAATGAAAACATTTTTAGGTGTCCGAAAACCTTAAAACAAATTCAGATCAGCAAGCACCAATTTCGCAAACGCTTCCAAAAACACCACCAAACTTCACAATAATGCCTATACTATCCTAACCCATTCACTACTAAACCAATCCAAAAAAATCCACTCTTAATCTATTCTAATCCCTTCACCATCATTGTTGCAACACACAAGAACACTCAATCTCACCAAGACTACAATATGAGTGCATAAAATACCAACATCTTTATTGTTTATAAAAACTTAATTTATAAGTTTTAAAATTATAACACAAACATATGGATGTATAGATCTTGAATTAAATGCAAGTAGAACATAAGAAAATCAAAAGAAAAGGTAAGGATTTACTTTACAAAGTGTGAACAAGATAGAAATAAAAAGATCTTGAAAAGAAAGAAAGTAGATCTTGAAACCCAAGTATGAACCAAACCTTAACTTATAAATCCTTGAAATAAATCTTAAATCAAATAAACCCTTTCTTGGAAACACCTTAGATCTTGTTAGAAATGAGTTTAGAGTATGTGAATCTTGCTAGAAATCAAAGTTGTGAATTCTGTTAGTGTTTGTGTTTGTTGCCGAGACCAAGGAGAAAGAAAAGAGAGGGGAGGACAAAATTTTCCTAATGAAATGAATCAAATGAGATGCGTGTGTTTATAAGTGGGTATTTATAGGTCAAGGTTTAGGTTTTATGGTTACATGTGTCTCAAGCACACAAAGGGTGTGTGGTTTGTTGTGTTCGGTCGGCCAAATGACAAAGAGGGGAGGACCAAGCCAATTTGGCTAACTATGGCTCCAAAGCTAACTAAATCTATCTAGAGCTCAAGTGGTCCAAGATTCACATGTGATGTGTAAGAAGAGTTGGCTTGTAGTAAATAATAAAACAAGTATGTCACTTTTCATGTCTTGAATGCGTGTGATATAATTTTTAATTTTAAAATTTGGTTTCTTTTCTTTTGTTGGCTTGCACCGAAAATTCAAAGAGGGTAGGGGAGGACATGAAATTTGAATTTTATACAAGGAGACTAGTAATATGTTATTATGGGTTTACATGCAAAGGTGATAAATTTTCGGGGTTCCGTTTGATCAAAAAGTGCATAAAAAACTTAAACTCACGCCAAAAAGTTGCATGTTCCCTTGAACAGATAATCAACATTTTATTGGACAAGAAGATTTTGTGTATGGTGTGGTTTACTGTATCTTCTACAATTTCCGATGCATACTCAAACTTTAGAGTTACAAGATACTTCAAACTACATCAAAGTTTCAAATCTGTAGAAGACGGTCGTTAGTTTGGGAGGAAGCCATTTTAGAAACTTCACCAAAAAGATGTGAATGAAGAAGACCTTAAACAAGTACATGCTGAATGAATTGGGGGGAAGTTATATATTCATAATTATTTCTAGAGTGATCACTACCACAATTGAAGAAAGAGTTCTCATACCGAGAGTACATGAAAAAGACAAAGAGCAACAACCAATAGATTATACTTATATTGGTGTAAGAGTATTTGCAGAGCTTACGAAGAATTTATTATTTTACTAGTTATGAAACATTGTAAGTAAAACATGTATGTCATCACATACAGGAAGATTGTTAGGTTCAACATGTGACGACATTTACAGTATAGTATTATAGTTTACTTATATGTAAGGCCTAGACTTGTAATATAGGTAAAGGTATGCATGTAAGGAGCTATATAAACCCTTTGAGACTTCCCTAGGATGGTGAAGCTCACATTTCATTACAGATAAAATTCACATTTCTCTCTAATAAATATATTATTTCTCTCTTTACTCTCACTTCCTAGTTATGGCACCTAGAACTTGTTTTAAACTTCTCCGACCTCTCGATCATGGTTGTTACGTGATATTTGATCCTAACACGAATGCTAACTATATGAATATTAACATATTGAGCGAATAAATCCAAAAGAAAGGATTATTAACGAAGGATTAAGACTAAATTTATGATATATCAAAGGAAGATGTGAGAAGATTTAGGACGTCAAATAACACATACCGAGTGTTGTGCATTTTTTTCATAGAATGAAAATGAACGACTGCCACACGCGAACTTGATCCAACGATACTTTTGTACTTGACACCTTAAAACGTTATTTAATTTAAATTTTATTATATTATTAGTTAACTTATATTTTTTGGGTAAAGGGTTACCCCAGTAAAATAGAGTAAAACAAAACAGTTAAGTGCAATGGAATGTGGCTGAAGTACCACATTAACCTCAAGCAATGCTTGATAAACAAACAAACCAAACTAAAGTCTTTGACATGCCAGACACAAGAACTACTCTAGTTATACAATACAAATGTAACCACAAAAAACATGTATAACTAGAGAAAACCTACACATTATGTGTTGTCACCTATAGAGTTACTTAGCGACTTATAAGAATGAGTCGTTTCATCAGAACCATCATCCTCGTCACGATCATCATCACTCACATGTAGACCACGCAACATACTCATCTCATCATCCTTCGTGAATAAATCAAATTGGTTAAGAGACGTAAAACCAGATTCTAAAGAATATTCTCCTTTTTTACCTGATCAAATACCAGTCTTCCAAGAAGGAGCCCCCACCTTCTTCTTTGTACCATCAACCAAATCATCCATGGGTGTACCATTATCCTCCTCAATATTAGAAAACGAATTAGACACCGGAGTACTATTTGTCTTAGTCTGGTAAGCCGATTTAGGCACCTGCTGCTTAGGAAGACTATGATTACTCCCGTCCCAGGTTTGCTAACATGAGAAGCACGAACACCCCCTTCATCTGAACAGTTTAGAAACCATCATTTAATGTTCCTCCTTGTTTCCTTAACCTCTTCAAATCAACATTAACACGCTTAGGACACTACGCATCATCATGACTAAAACCCAAACATGTTCCACATGTTAGGGGTTTCCATTCATATTCCACCTTAATAGTATGCATAGTGACACCATTACCATTGGGTTAGGAACTGAAATCACCATTGTGTCCTTAAGAGCTTGATGATCCCTTATGTCTACCAAAGTTCGTACATAGTCCATACGCCCCCAAGATGGCACACATGTAATTACACTATACAAATCTAACATAATGGGGGTGCCAAGATGAGTGGCAATAAGACTCAGCCCGTCTGTAGTAAATTTTGATGCAGGAACACCATGAAATTTGATCCACACAGGAACAAAAGTAAGTTCCTCTTTAGACAACTTAAAACTTGAATTCAACTTCCTCAAAATCAACAGAGCATTACGTATCAACCATGGTCCATGGTCCAACACCCCTTCCAAATCGATAGCAAAAGAAAATTAAATTAAGACAAAGCCATTTTTATCCCCCATAACTCTTAACTCTATATTTCAACCAAGCATTCAAAATATACCTTTCCACAACCGAAAACACTACTTTCTTCCCAAGAAAATACCCATATACCATATTTTCAAACCTTTCCTGAACTTCTAAAACTAACGACACAGGAATTAAAACATCAGCCAAATCTTTTTTTTCCCACTCAAGAGTACAAAAATTCACCTTTCTTCGACTAGACCCCTCATGAAGAAAACTAGAAAAAGAATGAGGATGATGCTTACCATCATGTTTCCGATTAGCCCCTATATCGTTGTCACATACCCTTAGGGTTAACCACCAGTAGTGTTCTTAATCGGACTTGAAGTAGGCTGCTCAAAACAACCAGAATAACACGAAACAACAGGATCAAAAACGTCAAATCGTTCTTCACACAAGTACCAATATTATCACCAGCTCCCTACCCCTTTCCATGACAAATCCTTAGAGACCCACAATAATAAGCCACCACGATAGTATGATCAATTGTAACACCCCCAAAATCAGATAGCAGCGAAAGGTAATTGGGAATGCTACTTCATAACACATAGTACAAGTTATAGAAAACGACCTCTAAATGAGACGTTTTGAAAAATTACACATTCGATATATAATAAAACACCAGAGTTCATAAGTACAAGGTCCCAAAAGTTTAAACATTTCATAACGTTTTTAAAAGAAAGTTTTATCGAATGGTAATAATATGCAGAATCTTCAAAATATGACGTGCGACTTTCTTCCAAGACAACACCTTAAGGACCTGAGATAAACATGCTAAAAATGTCAACATATAATGTTGTGTGAAATTCATAGGTTTTATAATAAAGCAGTGGACCATATAGATTTGTAAATAAAGCAGTTTTTAAATAAACCAAGTAATGTTATAGAAATCAATATAGTGCTTCAATGAGCAGTTTAGTGGATCACAAGATTTCAGGTAATAGTTGACTAATAAAACACATTCAAAAGTTGAAAGTATTTATTATTGCCCAAATCTCATGACATCGAAACCTTAACGTCTCATGCAACCCCTAGTCTTTTAGATTTTTGCCCCAAAATTTTGATGTTTTACCAGAACACCCAGGTATTAATTCCAATGTTAAATGCGTCCGTTTGACATGGTAATCAGGTGCTACATACCTGGACGGGAATGGTCAGTCCCAATAGATCTATTTACTACATTTGCGCTTACAAAAAGTAATTAACGGTTCATGATATTGGGGACTTAATGGCAATAGGTACTTAAGCAATAATAGTGTCAGGATAAGCATATAGTTTAAAATACTTGCGTCCATAAAAGGTAAGTAAAGTAGCATGTATCTCCCCCAAGGAGTTTATAAAATATTTAAAAAGTAAAAGTGGGCTATGAACTCACCTTTTAGCGAAACTATAACAGATATTGGAAATAAACGCCGGGAGTCAAGAAAAATCCTAATTGCAACCTAAAATAATGTCGCGACTTAGAATATATAAATAATACGTAATAATTATAAATAATTTTTATAAAATATTTAGCATTGTACTTTTAGTTTTAATTTTTATAAAATAATTAGCCCAAAAACAAATGTCTAAGTTAATACTTATAAGCACAAAAACATATGGGTTGTCCTAATTTTCTTGTTTTAACCAACTTCACGAGATTATATCTCCTAATCTGTAAATGGACTCAGTTTGGTTCTTACGCCTACGGAAAGGTAAACGAGTCTATATTTTTGATATGTTGGTCCGACCACTTTAGTTTTTGTAATAACGTGGTCAAATGGTCAATTTTCTAACAAGTATCAAATCTGGGATTTTCATAGATTACTATCGGCTCAGGAAAATGGCCGTATCTCCTAAATAGTATATCAGTTTGGGCTGTTTTGACTTGGTATTTTAAATTAATGTGTCCTTTACAAATTCTATGTTTACATTAAAGGTGACTTCTATACAAAATTTTGGAGTTATACTCAATTGAAATTCAGTGTGCAGTTTCCGACAACTTTTGCCGTTTATTTTCTAGTAAATTCATCAGGTATCGTCACAACGAGTGCCACCCGGAGAAACGGAGCTAAAACACATATTGTATCACTATATTTTTATCTAACCACCACAGTTCATAAATATTTCCAGAATTCCTCTATAACCTATTGTCCAAAATCTGTCCCAAGTCCAATGTTACAAACTTACAATTCAACTTTTTACCAAGTTTCTAGTCCCAATAAATTATGTACAATGCTAAAACTTTACAATAAATTAATAAAGTATATAAATACTTTACAAACTAAGAAAAATACATCAAGAATGCAAAGAAAATTACAAGAAAATAGTTATAATACAATTCTTACAATAGAAAGAATGAAGAGTATAACAATAATCCACCAAAGATGTACTAATTTTTTTCAACCCACAATTATAATTTAACCCAATAAATATACTTCCAAGAAGCCCTTTTTAACCCAAGATGATCATAACCAATAACCAAGAACACTACCACTAGCTCGAAAGCCTTCAACTGTGATGAATTTTAATAGAATCAAGAAGTAACATTGGTGTTGGAATGGTGAACATGGAACAAAAGGGAGAAAACAAATAAATGTATGTGTTGAGTAGAGAACACAAATATGAGTGTGTGATGGTATATGTGTTACGATATTCAAAATACCAAGGACATGTGTCCTTGCTATAAATCTTATATTTAACACATAATGAAAATAATCCCACTACATGTGGGACGTGTACAAGCAAGGGAAAAAGAAAAAAAATATGGTTTTATTTTATTAAAATTTTGATTAAGAGGGTATTGTTAAGGCTATGTACAAAAAAGTAGGGTAACGCAAGAATTTAGACGCAACCACGAGGAGTAAACGTAAATGTTAAAAATAAAAATATGACATATAGGATATGTATCTGAAATAATAAAATACGTATAACATAGAGACTAATATTAAGTCTAGAGTCGGGTTGACGATTAATATATGTTTTGCGTACGCGGGATAACCTATCCGGTTAACCGAAAAAGTAAATTTTATGTAAAAATAAAATAAATAGTAAAAGTATAAATTAATAATAACCCGAAATTTACGAGTTGTTATAGTCTACCCCCGTTAGAGGAACTCTGGTCCTAAGAGTTCAACTGGTGCCGTCAGCTGACGAGGTGTTCGAGAAAAGGTGAAGGTACTTGCAATAATTATATATACGTACACAAAATTTTGCTTTTTGAAAATATAAGTAGAAAATTGATTTTGACAAAATTTTAAGATGACTACTCCCAGCATAGCATGGTCTTTTTTGAATTATACATAGGTGATTAGGCTATGTATAATTAAGGACTAATGATGAATTGCTCATTTTTGTCAAACTAGTGTTATGTTTCTCAAACTTAAATGGTATAAACCATATTGTTTATAAGGTAGTATCCAAAATGGTTTATATAGTAGAAAAATAGTTTATAAGATAAAAGCAAAGTTGCTTATTAAGATGTCAGTAAAATAGTTTATAAAATGATAGATCATAGCAAGTATAAAGAATATCCGAACCAATGTAGAAACAGTCAAAGAATATCGGGAAGTAGAAGATGATAGAGAGTCATTCGTAGAATTAATCGTTGCAAACGAAAGAACCAATTGATCATAATAATAGTAGATAGAAGTTGATATTTAACTTGATTGATTATATTATCAATAACTAAAAATCGTTCATACAGAAAGAGTATATTGTTAGCTACTACAAAAAGGCCGTCTCTCTCTAAAAAACCCTTAGGAGACTTTTGTTCCACGACTAAAAAACCCTAAATCAAGCCTTCAATCGTCCTTCTATCTTGTTACCTGCACTG